>SZWC01012355.1:25927-41868 GCA_023375785.1 Penium margaritaceum | reverse complement strand
GCACGGCTGCGTTTGCAGCGTCGGTATTATGGTATGGTCCAGTTTTCAGGCAAAACGGACGACGCCCGGGTTTTGGGCTGTCGGGCGTCTGGGAGGCCTCACCGAGAAAACCTGCCAGCCTGAAATTAGCTATTTTCTGATTGGCTGATGAACTGAGTAACAAGCTCTACAGAGCTGGAGGAGGGGGGGGCTAGAACCTTGAGGGGTCCCCCATTGCTGTTCATTCTTCATTCCAAATCAGTTACTATCAGTTTTCAGCTGCTTTCTGGCGCTAACTCTGGCGCGCGCGTTTCTGGGTAACAAACCCAGAGCTTCCAGACTTAGACTTTAGAGCAGCAGACTGAGGGGGCAGCTGACTTAAGCAACGAGCGTGGAAGCCCGCACGCTGCATCAACAACGCTGCTGCTCCAACCTGCACATCCGCTCTCTTGCCACCGTGCACCGGCCACGCTCCAGCACACTGCCCCAGAGTGCTGTTCTGGGTAGGACTAGGAGGGACCCTGTGAATGTCTCCTCTCGTCCTTTTATCTATGGAGCACCGCCTGTAGAGGGTTGCAACTCACAGGCTACAGATCTCTTGCCGTGGACTGCAGCTGTCTCGACATCCAGCTGCAACAGACGACCCCACGACAGCACAACAAGCAATGCTGCAGCTGACAGCTCCGCTTTATTCCTTCCGAGCAGATCTGCGAGAGCAGCAGCTGGAGGAGACTGGGGAGCTGCTGGCTTCTGCTCTAGGAAGCTCTCGTCCAGGCTGCTCGCGTCCAGACTGCTCACGTCCTAGTTTTCAGAGCAGGAGTCTGCTCCAGTCTGCTCAGCTCCAAGCTGCTCACGTCTAGGCTACTCACATTCGCTGCTCCCGTCCTCTCAAGCTCCGACCTCCCTGAAGCTCTGCTCCAAGTTGCACCCGCGCCACGGTGGCGGACACTCCTACCCTTGCCTATGCCCCTCCAGCAACGTCGGAAGGTAGCCCTCAGGCATCAGTCCCTAGCTTTCAGCCCTAAGACCGAACCGACTACAGGGGCGGCCGTTGAGGAGGAGGAGGTGGGAGGCCTGCGCCTCCAGCTGTGAGCCGCCGCGTTTCGTCGTCACTGCACACGGCCTCGGCAGACTGTCTCCCAACTGCAGCAGCAATAGCAAGTAGCGCTAGCCGCTTGACCAGCAGTAGCCAGCAATAGCAAGCATGCGGCAGCGGTGGTGGCTGCTCCACATTGCTGCACACAACAGTAGCAGCGAAGAAGCAGCAGTAGACCCAACAGCAATCCAACAGCACCAACAGCAGCACTGCCACCGCCTTGTGGTGTTGTTGTCGTCACGCTGGCGCAAGCCGGTGTGAACTACGAGCCGAGGCTGCCTCAACACCACGCGCATCGTCGCACAGGCATGAGCGGTGATCGCGAATTTGAGCCGGTCACCGCCACATCCGCGGGTGAGTCTCATCATCATTCAGTAAGCATCTTCCCGCCTCACTCTCCCGGGGGGGATCAGTTGTGGCAGGACGCTTCAGATCTTGCTGCAGACCAGGAGCACCCATCACCTAGACAAGACATCGTACGTCTTGTCAGTGCACTCACACGCACGACATCTGCTCTCATTGACGCCGCAGTAGCAGCTGCAGCCACTTTTGCCGCTGCCGCTAGAGCGTCGCATGCTCCTGCCTCCACGTCGGCAGGGCGAGCTACTAACGCTTACACAGAAGCAGCAACTGCTGTTGGTCCCATTGCGGTAGTCGCGGCTAACATAGGCACACAGGTTTCTGTAGCAGCATCCTCCATTGCCTCTGCCATAACAGCTGCTGCATGAGCAACATCAGCAGCTGCAGTCTCTATCCGTAGCTCTACAACAGCAGCAGTCACAGCATCGTCGTTGGCTCCCTCAACTGCTTCCAGCCTCGTCACGGCGTTGGTCTCCATCACATCCGTCTTCATCACCTTCTGTGCCGCCTGCACCACCGGAATCCTTGCTCTGGCGGTGCCCATCGTCTCCACCTTCTCCATCCTATCTGCCTCCGCGACGACTGCTATTCCTCCTCTCCTTGTCTTTCTGCGCAGCCCGTCCTCTTGACCATATTTTCTGCATTCTGTATCTGCTTGCATTCTTCTCTTGCCTGCTGCGCATGGCTTGTCCTGTCTGACTCGGGGTGGGCTGTCTTCCAGCATATTCATCGTTTGCCTCAGGCAACCCCATGTTTTCCACGCCCACTGGGGCTGGGGAAACTCTGCCGAAATCTGTCTTGCAGAGCCCGTGCGTCGTCACCATGCCTGGTGACGACGAGTCAGTCATTGCTACTCTTCAGCGACAGCTGGCCCTCGCTCGCGAGGCCCAGCAGGAAGCTGAGGATCGTCTTAAGCTTGCTGAGGACAATCGCGTTACTTTCTCTAATGAAGTTGCCACTATTGTGCTTCGCCGCCTCTCTGCTGCGTCAGTGGTTCCCCCTGCCGGGACCACTCTCCCTGCTGGCACCACTTCTACCTCTAGCACCTCTGCTGCTCCGCACACTGACACTGCCGCTCCGGCTACCAAACTGCCTGCACTTCGCCAGCATGACTTCTTTTCTCAGCCACCTGCGCCTACCTCCGCCCTTGCGTTCTCTTCTTGGGAAGTGCGCTTCAGTGCCTGGGCTCAAGGAGAGCAGCTGTGGGAGTACTACTCCCCGCCGTTGCTCCCTTCACACCGGTTGCTGCTGAGTCCGCCGTGCAGTCCGCGCACTCATCGCCGCTCCTCCTGAGCCATTGATTGATGATGTTGGCACCTTCAATGCTGATCCCGCTGCCCAGCGCCTTGCTGATCCTATTGGCGCATACTCCATGCTGCGTTGCCGTACCACTGTCACTGGCCAAGCCGCACAGAGGGCGCTTACAGTCCAGTTTAACACGCTCCTCATGCGTGTTGATGAGACAGCCGATGCCTACTAGGCTCGTGGTCTCAAGCTCCTTTGTGAGCTTGACAAAGCCGCACCTGGCCAGCTCTCCACCGTTTTGACCATGGTCAACGGTCTTATCCCTGAGCTGTCCGATCTTCTTTGCGACGTCAAACCCGATGAGCTAGAGCGTCTTGCAGCACAGCCAGTTCCCCCAAAGTTACCCCCTGGAGTTGGTGCTCTATGGGACTTCACGTCAGAGCGTCTTGCGCCTTGGTGGACGAGCCTCCAGAACAAGTGCCTCCACCGCTCTGCAGTCACTGGTGTTACAACTCTTACCACTGTTGTTGCACCCTCTTCCGCTTCCACCCCTTCCTCTGCCTCCGCCACCACCTCTGTCGCTCCGTCCTCGTCCTCACCTGCCTCTGCTCTCGCCTCCCAAGGTCGTGGAAAGAGCAAGGGGAAGGGCAAGGGCAAGGGCAAGGACAAGGGTGCTGCACCTTCCTCGTGGGCTCCGGATGCTGTCGTCTGTTAGAACTGTGGCTCTACTGAGCATTTTGCTCGGACTTGCCCAGCTCCTCCGAAAGGCCCCCACCTCGCTCGAGCCATGCGCGCTCACTGGGCCCGCACCTCCAACTCTTCTGCACCATCGTCCTCTGGTGCCGGTGGTCCATCGCGCTCTCCCTTCGCCCTCCTGGCATAGGCTCACGCCGCCTACGGTGTGACCTCTTCTCTGAATTCTGGCCCCTATCCCTGGGGCTGGCCACCTCCTTACAGCGCCCTTGTGTATGCTGGCCACCCGTCATCAGCCTACACCGCTCCATCATGGTTACCCTCTTCCACCGGCACGTCTACTCTAACTCCACCTACGTCTGTGAATGGTGATCGTGGTGATTGCGAGCGCCACCTTGAGCAGTCCCTCCTCCAGCTCCTTCGCCTTTGCGATTAGGGAGGTGAGAGTGTTGCATCGATGGCTCGAGGTCTTGCGTGTGAGACTGATTGTGTCCTTCGTGATGATGCTCCCGGTCACGTTCTGGGTGCCATGTGTACGTCTGTTCCCTGGATTGAGTGTTGGCAGACCGACATTCTCCCTCGTGGTCTGTCCCTCTGGCCCTTGTCCTCGTCAGCCGTCACCACTGTTGCCACGTCCACTGTGCTCCCTTCCATCCGTGTGTCTCGCGGTGTCTGGGTCCTCGACTCCGGGGCCAGTCACCACATGACCTCCGTACGTTCCTCGTTTGTCTCGTTAGGTCCCGTTGGTTCTGTCCGCTTTGATCCTACCGGTTCTGGACAGTTGCTGCGTGTTCAGGGTGTGGGCGTCTTGCGCTTCGTTGGACCCAGCGGTGCCCTGTACCTGCCTGATGTTCTATATGTGCCTTCGCTGGAACTCTGCCTGCTGTCTGTGCCACCACTGGATGATCAAGGTATGGACTTCACTGCTAGCCGTGGTGTTGGCAACGACTGTCTCCATTCCACTCAACGTACTATGCTCCGTGGTGTGAAATGTGGCCAACTCTATCATGTTCCTTTGCACGCCCCTTCCGATCTTGCTAGCGGTGTCGATCTTGCTCACGTTGCCCCCTCTCTCGCTCCTGACCTCGTGCAGCTCTTGCATCGTCGTCTTGGTCATGTCCACACAGATGCCCTTCACAGTATGCTGCGTCTCCAGTCCGCTCTTGGTCTCTCGCCCTCCACCTTCCCTGCCCCTTGTCCTGCCGACTGCCTTGACTGTGCACAAGGCAAAATGTATCGCTCTCCTTTTTCTCCTTCTGACTCACCCTGCGCGCATCCCCTGGATCGTGTGCATGCCGACGTCATGGGACCTTTGCCTCATGACCTCTTAGGCGACGCTGGTTGCTATGTGTTGTGCATTACCGATGATTTTTCTCGCTTCCGCTGGGTGTTTGCTCTTCGTCAAAAGAGCAACGTTTGTTCTATCCTTGAGACCTAGCTTGTTCAGGCCGAGCGTGCGTATCAGCGGTCGCTGCGTGTCTTTCGTAGCGACCGTGGTGGTGAATTCCTTGGTCCTATCGCTCATCTACTCGAGTCTCGTGGGGTGTGCCTGGAGACGTCGGCTCCTTACACACCCCAGCAGAACGGTGTTTCTAAGCATTGGAATCGGACCCTTGCCGACGGTGTCCGCACGCTTCTGTCTGAGTTTGGTCTGCCGCCGCTCTTTGCCTTCGAAGCCATGTGCTATATGACATGGGTTTGGAACCGTATCCCACATGGTCCCCTTCCCCGCACCGTCACACCCTTTGAGCGATGGCATGGTTGTCGTGCTGATCTGCGCCTCGCTCAGGTTTGGAGATGCATTGCGTCTGTCTGGCTTCCAGAGGATCTTCATGATGGGAAACTGTCTCCTCATGGTCGTCTCTGCCCCTTTCTCGGCATCTCAGCACAGTCCAAAGCCTGGCGTTTTTGGGATCCTGTCCGGAAACGTGTCGTCGAATCTCACGATGCTTTGCTCTTTGAGTCTGTCTTCCTTCGTGATCTCGATTGCATGCCTCTTGCCTCATCCCTCCTGCCTCTTTCTCGGCTGAGGGGGGATGTCGGGCCTACCGGTCCTGCAGTCCCTGTTGCTGCACCGCAGCTCTCACCCTCGGTGCAGTCCTCGTCATCAGGGTCTGTCCCTACCTTCTCCGTGTCTTCCTCCTCTAAAGTGTCGCCCAGCCCCTCTGACATACCCTCGTCGCCCAGCACTGACGTTGTCCAGCCTGCCTCGCCTCCCGCTGTCTCGTCCAGCCCACGCACACCTCGAGTTGCCCCTTCACCTGCAGTCTCTCCCATCCAGGTGCCTGACCTGTCTCCGCCTGTCCCCACTTGTTCTGCTCCTGTGTCACCCTTTGTCCGGGGTGGACGTCTTCGTGCCTTACCTAACCGTCCTACCACTTCCACCACCTCGGCATGTCCTCACCCGTCTCAGTCTGTGTCTCAGCCTTCTCTCTCGCCTGTTCTTCCCACCGGCATGGAGGCACTGGGCTTGGCTACAGGGATCGTCCATCCCAGTTCTCCCCTCGGTTATACGCTCCTCATCTCTGAGCATGAGCGGGCTCTGGACGCAGCTGTGTTTTGGAGCACTGCCGAGTGTCACGCCAAGTCGGTCACTACAGCCCTGCCTTCTGAGCCGACCACTGTGCGTCAAGCCCACGTAGCCTCCGACTCCCAGCAGTGGGAAACTTCCATGCATGACGAGCTCAATACCCTTGAAGCTCATTCAGTCTATGAGCTTCGGGACCTACCACCTGGGCGCAAAGCCATCGACACTCGTTGGGTCTTTTGGTGCAAGTACAAGCCCGACGGTGCACTCGACAAATCCAAGGCACGCCTCACCGCCAAGGGGTTCTCCCAGATTCCCAGCGTTGACTTCAACAAGACGTTTGCACCGGTTGGGCGGTATACCACTGCCAGAGCCCTGTTGAGTCTTGTGGCCCATCACGACTGGGAGCTAGAATAGATGGATGCGAACAATGCGTTCCTCCATGGACAGTTGGATGAGGAGATCTACATGGTTCAGCCTCCCGGATTCTCTGACGACACAGACCGAGTCTGGCAACTGCGAATGGCCCTCTATGGCCTGAAACAGTCGCCACGGTACTGGAACCAAGAGATTATGTCCACTCTTGAGAAAGGAGGGTACCACCAGAGTACGGTGGATCCATCGCTCTTTGTCAGTCCACCCTCTGCTCCATTCATTGCTATGCTTGTGTACGTGGATGATCTGGTGATAGCATCTCCCAGTCAGACAGCTGTCCATGCAGTGAAAAAGATCCTACAGGCCACGTACAAGATGAAAGACTTGGGCCCTGCTCTTGTCTTCCTGGGCATGGAACTTGAGCGTGATCGTTCTTGTCGGACGCTCCATGTTCACCAGGCTGCATATGTTCGCAGTCTGGGGGAACGGTTTGCCACACTCCTGGAGTCCACACCCTCTACGTCCACGCCCATGACCCCAGCAGGTCAGAGGCTACTGAAGACACTGGATGTGTCTAAGCTGGGGGAGAGAGTCGATGTGACCGACTATCTCCGAGTCATTGGGTCACTGATGTACCTGGCGACCACGACCAGGGCAGGTGTCGCCTTCTCCATGAACTTCTTGGCTCAGTTCTCCCAGGCTCCCCGAGCTCGACACATGGAGGATGCCTGTGCGTCATCCGATACGCCCTCTCCACTGCACGCACTGGGTTGTGCTATCGTGCACAACCATCTATTGTTGTGGATGGATACACGGACATCGACTGGGCACATGACACTGACGCACGCAGCCGCACGGGTTACATCTTCCTCGTTGGCGGGACCGCAGTGTCATGGAAGAGTTGTAAGCAAGGTTGTGTGGCACGCAGCTCAAGTGAGGCAGAGTATGTTGCCCTAGGTATAGGCACTTGCGAGAGTGTGTGGCTGTGTCGCTTGCTACAGCAGCTTGGCATCCCCATCCGCTGTATCACCTTCCGCTGTGACAATCAAAGCACTAAGGTAATTGCTGAACATGATGACATGCATCATACACGCACAAAGCACATCAATATTGAGCATCATTTTGTGCGCGAGCGTATTGTTGCAGGTGATGTTCAGGTTGTCTGGGTTGACACAAGACAGCAGCGCGCCGATTTCCTAACGAAGGCACTCAGCAGCAACGTCTTCAAGGCTGCTGTGCATGCTGTTGGACTGTTATCCCCACGTGATCCTGTGTGATTGGCTGTGGCTAATGCTTGTGTTGTTGTCTGTCACTTCGCGTGACCCTCGACTGTGCACGTTCATACGTGTCACTATGCGTCGGCTGCCGGTCATGGGGGAGTGTTGGTTTATGGCATGTTGTGACCTCTGGCCTCGTTGCACACACTCCACCAACACTGCTGCAAGTGACTAAGTCAGAGACATGCGTCCAGACAGCGCTCATACCAAGATGGAGGACAAGCGGACAGGTGACGGTGTAGAGAGGAACGACACATCGTGACCAGCTGCTGGACAGATGAGCCATGGTGTGGCTTAATCACAAGTCGTCAACCTCACATGCATTTTCATATGCATGCATGCACAACTGGTCATGAGCATAACCGGGTTCACTCTATAGCCAGATGGTTGCTTGGCAAAAGACCTACTTTGTGCTAGGTGAATGCTGTGAGTAGGTGGGGTCGAATCCACCACGCTCAACGGTGGCGAGCGAGATCGAGCACGCTGCTTGTTTGCTCGCCACCACCGGCCCGTAACACCCCTGTGGCTCGTCACTCATCTAACTTTCTTGTTCACTTCAACTTTCACGCATGGCTACTACAGACCTCATGCATGGTTGCCTCCTTGCACAAGTCTAGCTGTCACTTGCTGGTCTGGCACAGCAACTACACTTTGCTTGTCCTCAATGCTGTAACAGGTCCTCGTAAAGCGGAAAATCCGATTGTTTTAGCGCCTCGCAGTCGTATGCACATCTTCAGCCTCCTAAAAGCGATGGTTAGAGAAAAATACCAAAGTGACCAACCTTATTGAGTAGCATCCAGGCAAATAGTCGCGAATGAGGTATTCACGAAAGTCAGACTATGTAGGTGGCTACCAAGTAGACGAGTGCGAAGCATGAGGATGCCTTTAACAACATCTTCATCCGACAAACCACAGACATGAGAAAATGTGTGGATGCTTCCTAGCAATATTGTCGCTGACTAGGCGCAAGTGCGTGGTCAGACGGCGACGAAAGTCACAAGTTGTGCACACAACGCCAATGGTCTGGCTAGGGAACACAAAGCAAAGTGTCAGAATGATTCAAATAGCATTTACAGAGAGAATTAACAAATGACAGCTCCATGGCATAAGTACCTGCCGTGGCGCATGGCGGGTGTCGCACGCGGCGCGGCAGTGCAAGGTCTGTCCTAAATCCGGCCCAAAACCATTGTTTCGGCCGTAACTCAGCGTAGACAAGTCAGAACGCTACGTCGTCTAAACCTACACGTGCAAGATCTCAAGCCGGACGCTACGACTGGTCACATGCATGCATCCGGCAACAAACGGTGGACACACAATGCAAAGACATACAAATCAGGCCCACAACCACTCCACCGAGAAAATCCTACAAGCTGTAGAAAAACTACAGAACGTCCCAGACAACGTCCAGGACTCTGGGGCGACCGTCGATCACCTCCAAGCAGGTAGTCCACCACCAGACGATGCCCCGGTGCCACCTGGGTCTGCATCAGGGACCTGGAGGAGCATGGACGCGACCGAGTGGTCACAGTAAACTGTACAAGTCGACAGGAACGTCACACATCACAACACTCCTCCACGACCCGATGGTACGCATGTCCATACACGTGCAGCACTGAAACGAGTGCAACAACGAGTGCAAAAACAGTCATGACACAGACACATACACACCCCGTACTCAACCACTCTCAGGCAAGGGGCGAAGGCCAACGGAACGAATGGCCACCAGAAATTCCCGCGCTCCAGTGCCTTCGTCAAGAAGTCAGCACGCTGCATGTCAGTGCCAACCCATATGACGGAGATCACGTGTCGCTCCACCAGATCACGCACAAAGTAATGCTCTATCGCAATGTGCTTCATGCAAGGATGAAAGACACCAGAGTTCTCCATAATGGAAAGAGCACTCTGGTTATCACAACGAAGCACAATGGGGGACACTGACTGACCCAGCTCAAGGAACAGGTGTTGCAGCCACACTGCCTCAGCAACCCCTACACCTAGAGCAACATACTCTGCCTCCAACGAGCTACGTGCGATGCAGCCCTGCGTCCCACTGCACCAGGACATAGCGGTACCACCAAGCAAGAACACGTAGCCGATGCGACTGTGTCCATTTGGGCTCCAGGCCCAGTCGCTGTCGGTGTAGCCGTCAAGAACTACAGATCACTACCGACAAAAGCAGAGTCCGAGGTACGGCATGGAAACCACGTACCATAGTACTCGCACAGCCGCCTGGAGGGCTCGAGCACGTGGAGCCTGGGAAAACTGTGTAAGGAGGTTGACGACAAAAGCGATGTCGGGGCGTGTGGTAGTGGCTAGGTACATCAGAGATTTGATGCGGCGGAGGTACAAGGTCACATCCTCTGTCGCCCCGAGCTGTGTGGGGTCGTCCACCTTGAGGGCGTCCTGTCCATCAGGTGTGAGAGGTGTGGTGGTTGTTTGCACTATGCCAAGGAGGTCACTGAAGCACTCCCCCATGACGCGTGCGTATCGGGCCTGATGCAACAGAAACGTCCAGCGTGTACGGTCTCGTGCAATCTCCATGCCAAGAAACACTGCTACAGGACCAAGGTCCTTCATCCTATTGGCAGTATAGAGGATCGCCTTGGCCTCCTTCACGCCCTCCATAGGCCAGGATGGTAGTGAACCGCTCAGGCAATCAGGAAGTCGTCCACATAGACCAGGATCATAGTGAACCGCTGAGGCGTCCTGTCGGAAGAAAAGAGAGGGATCTGCCTCGCTCTGTACATATCCCGCACGAGTGAGAGTGCCTGTGATCTCCCGGTTCCAGCACCGAGGAGACTGTTTGAGTCCGTACAAGGACTTGCGCAAGCGCCAGACCTTGTCACCTTCCTCAAAGCCTGGTGGCTGGGCCACGTAAATCTCCTCATCCAGAGAGACATGGAGTAACGCGTTGCTTACATCCATCTGGTGCAGTTCCCAGTCATGCTGAGCCACCACACCAAACAGAGCGCGAGCAGAGGTCATGCGACCGACAGGGACAAAGGTGTCAGTGTAATCAACGCCCTCAATCTGAGAGTACCCCTTGATGACCAAGCGAGCCTTGTGGCGTTCCAGTGAGCCATCCGGCTTCACCTTCTTGCGAAAGACCCACTTGACCTGAATCGCCTTCCTCCCAGGTGGAAGGTTGACTAACTCGTAAACTCCGTACTCTCGGATGGCATGAAGCTCATCCTCGCAGGCGGCACGCCAAGCGTCGGTATCCTCTGATGAGAGGGCGTCCCTAAGTGAGCCCGAATCAGGCACCAACGAGGGAGAGCTTTGAGTGGCGAGTGCACATGCCTCAAAACTGGGCTTGACGACCACAAGGTCAGCTGCCGTATCACAAGCGGTACAAAANGACCAAGCGAGCCTTGTGGCGTTCCAGTGAGCCATCCGGCTTCACCTTCTTGCGAAAGACCCACTTGACCTGAATCGCCTTCCTCCCAGGTGGAAGGTTGACTAACTCGTAAACTCCGTACTCTCGGATGGCATGAAGCTCATCCTCGCAGGCGGCACGCCAAGCGTCGGTATCCTCTGATGAGAGGGCGTCCCTAAGTGAGCCCGAATCAGGCGCCAACGAGGGAGAGCTTTGAGTGGCGAGTGCACATGCCTCAAAACTGGGCTTGACGACCACAAGGTCAGCTGCTGCATCACAAGCGGTACAAAACTCGCGAGTGACGAGATCGTGCCCTACAGGACACGCTGGATGTACCTCTGTGTGATCTGAACAGACACTCAGACCGAGGGCCTTTGTGCCGGGATCGCCACTCGCAACGCTGAAAGTGGAGCGCCTAGGTGCGGGACCTGACACTCGCTGGGCTCCGGAGCCCAACAGTCAAAGACGACCACCGGGCTCACACGAGTAGCATGGGCTGGAAGGGCTGACCGCAGTCTCAGAGATAGGCATGACCACATCCTGTGAGGACTGAGGCACAGGAGCAGGGGATGCAATGGGAGGAGAGGCTGGTGAACGGATGGGAGATGCAGGACTGGGAGTGGCAGCAGGACCGCCCACAGAGACAGGAGTACCGGTGGACAGAGGGACAACATCATGGGTGTCTGTGGGGCACGAGGGTGTAGGAGAGGAGACAGGCTGGACTGGAGGGGTCTCTGGGCCGACACCGATGATCGCCGGCTCATCAGGAGCCGGAGACCGAGAACTGGAGGGGGCTCAAATGGACACATCAGCCGGACAAGAGGTGCTCGTAGGCTCAGACTCCCCCATCTGTCGAGAAACCTCACACGTAGAAACGTGTGAGAGAAACATTGACAAAATCGAGGTCAGATCGCGGTAGGTGAGAGACTCAAAGAAGAGCGCGTCGTGGGACTCAACAATGCGATGAAGGGCAAGGTCCCAAAAACGCCAAGCCTTTGACTGCAAAGAGATAACAACAAAGGCACACAAGCGACCCCATGGAGAGACCTAGGACCCCCGCTAATCCTCCATGTACCACACAGAATCCACTGAGCCCCAGACACGAGCAAGAGACAGATGGACACGGTGGCCAAACCAGAGCTCATACGGTGTAACGTGGTCCGGAAGAGGACCGTGCGGGAGGCGATTCCAGACCCACGTCATGTAGGCGAATCCTTTGAAGGAGAAGGATTCTGGGAGACCGCACTTAGACTGCATAGCAGAAACCACATCCTCCATGGTGCGGTTCCAGCGCTCAGAGACACCATTCTGCTGAGGAGTGGTAGGAGCAGAGAGCTGGTGAAAAATCCCGCGTTCGGTAAAGAAACTGTCTATTTCACAAAGAAACTCGCCACCGCGATCCAAGCGAAAGGTATGGAGCGAGTGGCGAGACTGACGCTCAGCCATCACTAGCCATAGACGAACCGCGAGAGTGGCATCACTGTTCTCGCGCAGGCTATAGACCCACCACATCCGGGTGAAGTCATTGGTCAGGGTCAGGACGTATCGGCTCCGATCGGATAAGGACTCGGCAGGGAGTGCACCGAGAAGGTCCGAAAGGACCAGCTCGAGGCGGCGAAGGGCTCGAGAACGGGAGTCAGGGTGGGTGCAGCGATGCATTTTACCGTGAGCGCAGAACAGAAAATCTGTCATGGGTGGCTTCTTGAAAGAGGCCGCGTCAAGAGTGAGGGCGGCCTCTGTCCTAATGAGCTTCAACACAATGTCGGAGCCCACATGACACAGACGTCGATGCAGCAAGCGCCGGTGCTCAACAGACAGAACACTAGTGACAAACACACAAGCAAGAGGGGAAGGGGAGCAAGGAGAAGAAGAGATCCGAGGAACACGATACAGATCATCCACAACAGAGGCACGGAGAATAACAGTGCAAGTATCAAGAGCATTCACTGTCTCGGAGTCGGCAGTGTGCTCAACAGAGAGTCCCATCGAAGTGCATGCACGCACAGAGAGCATGCTGAGCTCAAGGTCAGGTACAAAAAGAATGTCGAAGAGATACAAGGGGCCAGACGGACCATCCAAGCAAAAAACCCCAACACCCTGGACTGGCAAGGACTGACCAGAGCCTGTGCGAACGGCACGGACATATGCTACAAGACCGAGGACAACGAAGTCACAACGATGACATGTCATGTGGTGAGTGGCACCAGAATCGGTGATCCATGTACCACCCAAATCACGACTGGAGGACGTCACGGTGGAACGGGCAATGGAACACTCGGCTGCAGACGGGCGCTCGGCAACAGAGGAGGAAGAACAATGAAGGGCTCACAGGTGAGACTCAGAAGTCCAATCTGTACTTTCAGGTCCATCATCATCACATGCCAGCTTTGCTTCCCCACACGAGTCATCATGAGAGACGAGAACAGACGCACAAATAGTCTATGAACCACCCGCCTGTAACGACATACTCGCATCTCCCTGAGAGCGAACCGCTAGGAGCTAACGGAGCTCGGCGATGGTGCGGTCACTGGGGTCGGGGTCTTCGCTGCTCGTTGGTGGGAAATTGGGAATTGATGTAGTCGTGGTCACCGCGCGACCAGAGGCTGTGCTGCTCGATGAAAACCGCTGTGCGTGTGCAGCCTGAAGACCGCGAGTGATCCGCGCCCAGTCGAGTGACTGTTGGCACTCGGTGTAATGGTGAGTGCCTCCATAGTTGTAGCAGTGAACAGTGCATCCACCGCCTCCGCCTGATGACTGCTGATGTGGTGACTGCTGTTACGGTGACTGCTGCTGGCCCGAGCTACACTTCTTTTTGCTCTTCTTCCCTTGTGCTATTGCTGCCACACCCTGCGTCTAAGTCGGGGTAGCTGGGGTGGAAGGGGAAGAGGAGGACGTGCCTGAGGATGGAGAAGTGAACTGCGAGAGAGGCGTCGTTGGTGACGCGATGACCGGTGTAGCAAGTGAACTCTTCTGGTGGACAACGACTGCCTCACAAGCGGATGTCACCTGGAGGAAAAGCTAATACGCCCAAGGAAAATCGCCGAGGTATGACTCAGTGGAAGATCGGATCTCCGGGGACGTAGAACCGGAACGCGTCTGCACCTGGCAAAGACGCTCTTGAAGTACGTGAATCTCCCTCTCGGGAGTGTCATTGCCCATGCATGGCATATCAGAGTCCTCCTCCAAAGGATTAAGAAGTGGCGGGTCCAGTCCTGCCGCTCTCCTCGCTGTAGATGTTGACTGCTGTGCACAAAGTGTGACACCGTCGACTCCCACTGCGGTGTGCTGTGGGACCATGGACTGACTCTGAAGAAGATCTGTGAGCATGCGGATGGCGTCAGTCTGCTGGTGCTGTAGGCGACGTATCTCATCATGCTGACTCCGCAGGTCCGCAATGGCCTGCGAGCGAGGGCTGATGACCACTGAGGAGGAGGAAGAAGGATTTGATGATCCTTTGCTCTTGTCATAGGTCGGAGCCATGTTAGCGCTCAGTATGAGGCCGAAAGTCAAAAATGCCCCGAACGAGAAATCGATAGCGTTTCTCGAGGTGTTGAAACGTTAAAAAAAAATACATTTTGACCCCAAAATTGTTGACGTCAGCACAGCTGATGATGACATTAGCGCTTCTTACGCTAGCGAAAAAAAGCTAGCATTTTTTCCCCAGCATGTTTTACGCCAGCGTTTACTTTTTGGAAGGTCATGCGAACTCCACGTAACCAGTGGGGTGATCTCCTCACCCACCTACTCGCGGCTGCACACAGGCTGCGCAGGCCAGCACAGTGCCACGCAGCCCTGCGCAGTATTGCATAGTTTCTGCACAGCACAAACTGCGCAGCAGCTGCCATGCTGCAGCTGCGCTGCTGCAATGGTGCTGTTGCGCTGCTGTTGCGTCCACTGCTGCTGCTGCACTTAGTCGTTACAGCAGCTGCAATGCTACTTTTGCGTTGCTGCTGCTTCCGCTACTGCTACTTGCACTGTTGTTGCTGCTTGCGACTGCTAATGCAGCCGTTACTACGAGCTTCTACCACTGCTGCGTGTTGTCAGTGCTTGCAGCCGCCGCCGCAAGCTGCTGCTGCAAGCTACTACTCCTTTTTTTTGTACAGGCTGGCAGCCAGACACGGCTGCTGCTGCCACCCGGTGGTGCTACTGTTGTTGCTACTGCAGGAGCTAATGAATGCCGCAGCTCACCTGATGTGGTGGTGGGGACTGGGTGATGATTTCGTTGTTGAAAAACAGCTGCAACAAGTCCTTAAATACGGCGGCAGCGGTGACTCTCACTGTTGTTGCCCGTGCTGCATCTTTGCGGCGCAGCTCAGCGAGAGGAGTCTCGTTGCTCTGATACCATGAGAAAATACGTGGAAGCTTTGTAGCAATATTGTCGCTGACTAGGCGTCAGTGCCTGGTCAGGCGGTGACGACAGTCACAAGTCGTGCACACAACGCCAAGGGTCTGGCTAGGGGACACAAAGCAAAGTGTCAGAATGCTTCAAATAGCATTTGCAGAGAGAAATGACAAATGACAGGTCCATGGCATAAGTACCTGCCGCGGCGCACGGCGGGTGTCGCATGCGGCAGTGCAAGGTCTGTCCTAAACCCGGCCCAAAACCACTGTTTTGGCTGTAACTTAGCGTAGACAAGTCAGAACGCTACGCCGTCTAAACCTACACGTGCAAAATCTCAAGCCAGACGCTACGACTGGTCACATGCATGCATCCGGCAACAAACTGTGGACACACAATGCAAAGACATGCAAATCGGGCCCACAGCTAGTCCACCGAGAAAATCCTACAAGCTGCAGAAAAACTACAGAACGTCCCAGACAACATCCAGAACTCTGGGGCGACCGTCGATCAGCTCCGAGCAGTTAGTCCACCACCAGACGACGCACTGGTGCCACCTGGGTCCGCATCGGGGATCTACACGAGCATGGGCACGGCCGAGTGGTCACAGTAAAAGTATACATAAAAGCATACACGTCGACAGGAACGTCACAAATCACAACGAGACCATCAAG
>SZWC01012354.1:46233-59917 GCA_023375785.1 Penium margaritaceum | reverse complement strand
TGATGAGTCTGTAGATCCTGACTGATTAGCAGGAAGGGCTGTTGCAAGGGCCGGCACGGAGCGAAGACGCTCAAGTACTAATGCAGCTACTTTTGCGGCTAACTCATGCTGTGCATCCCGTTCACGATCAAGCTCATCTTGTGCCTTTCGGCGCTCAGCCTGCGCTTCGCTAAGGGCGGCCTGGAGGGCCTCAAGCTTGTCATCTGGCCCTGGCATGGTGAGAATGTAAGAGTGCTAGTGCAAAAATGCTATCAAGAATGAGGGGCAAGAGGAAAAGAGGTTTGGCATGCAGAATGAGAGGTGGTCTCACCGATCTGGTGACAGTGCAGCAAAGTGAAAAGAGGAGTCACCACGGTAGCTGCTGAGGAGAAGAGCACTGCCACCCACCCAGTAAGTGCCACCGTAAGGCACACGAGGCCAGTGACAGTGGTTTCAGCCACTGCTGCAGATGCAGATGCAACGAGGACCCCTGTGACGATGTGTGGAGTCAGCTCGCGTGGAGCACTTGTGGGAGTCAGAACGACTGCTGCGGTGGAGGCGCGAATGGAGCCGACGGCGGCGGCAGTGGCGTCAGCAGCAGATGAGGCTGCAGTGGCGACCGAGGCTGCTACGGCTGTGATTTGAGTGGCAATGTTTGCCGCGGTGGCTGCAAGCAGTGTGAGAGAGGCTGCTACGTGAGCGTAGGCTTAAGACGCACGATCCACGGCAGTTTGAGTGGGTGCCCTACAGGCATGAGCGGTTGCAGCAAAGGTTGTTGCTGCCCCTGTTGCTGCATCAAGTACAGCACCTGCGAAGCCGATAGAGTCAGTGTGCACTGGCAGCAACGGGATGACACCCGGGACCTCTGGCATTGGAGATGGTTCAGTAGATGTGGCGGCAACGGGGGAGGGACCGGCTGTGGTGTTGGAGGTAGATGCAGATGTAAAGGGTGGAGTGCCGACTCCGGGTTGCATGATTAGAGAGCGAGGAGGGGACGGTGGCAGGTCGTCTGCTGTGTAAACCTGTCTATTAATCTCCTCCTCTCGTACAACCGCTGCCCTTTCTAGGTCCCCTTGCCAGTAGTTGGAGTCGAGCATGTGAACCCAAATGGGCGTGTCGTTGTCTGGAGGCGTAGGCGGGTAGTAGTCCCTAGGGTCCTCCCACCCGTCCTCAGCGTGACGTGCGGCAGTCTGAGGAGAATCGAGCTCCTCGTCAGGGGGTCCATCGTGTGGTGGGGAATCCAGGTTGACTGATATGGCTGTGGACGCAGCTGAAGGCAGAAGAGAGTCTGGGTGCAGCCTAGGATCCTCAATGAAGGACAGGGAGGAGAACCACAGGTGTCGGACACCCTAGGGTGTCCCCAGGGGATTGCTGAGAGAGCTGCCGACTGCGTACACCTGAGACAGTATGCTGCCAGGAGAGAATGAGAGAGGAGAGAGGGGCACACGAGAGCAGCCGGATGCAACAAGAAGCAGCCAAGAACAAGGAGAAAGCGAACGGTGCGTACATACACCGCAGACGATCTTGAGAGCAGCAAAGAGCAGCTGTGGAGAGGAGTGAGGCAGTCGAGAGAGATGTGAGGGCCAGCAGAGACACCGACAGCTCACAGTACTGAAGAGAGGCAGGAGATGCACCTGCATACCATGCACAACCGTGGGGGTGGCCAAGAGACGTGGGGCGGTAGGGTGCAGTGCGAGGACTGGGAGAGACTCTGGCCACTGACGGCAAGGAGAGTACACGCGAACAAGCGGGAAAGAACCCGCTGGGCCCCGTGAGACGACCACCCGCCGAGAGACGTCGAGGGTGGTGAGCGCAGCAGCTCAGACGACTGCTGCGAGTTGGCGCGGTGTGGAGGCGCGCATTTGCCTCGGGAACAGCAGAAGTGATGCGAGGGCCATGGGAGAGGGTGGCTGTAGACTTCAAGGACCACGATGGCGAAATGGTGAGAGAGGAAGCTCACGCGCTTTGATACCAGTAGTTACTAGGAAGTTGCATAGGCTGCCTAGTCCATGTTTGGTGAGGTGAGAGGACGCAACATCCACCAACAAGTGGGACACACCATGGATGCGGTAACTTTCTTGCAAAGTCTCACACTTAACCAAGACAAGAGAGAGACGGGGAGAGAGCGAGACAAGTACCGGTGAGCACTCACTCACCATGACCGTAGAGCTCGGGTGAGCAAGAGCCGCCACCCTGGGGTCGAGCCCGACCTCTCGGAATAACCAAGGGCGGCTACTCACTGATGCACGGTCAAGACCGGCACGGTGGCCCCCTAGGGATCAGCACCCGGGTAAGAAGCAGCTCCCCCATCACATGCAAAGCGAGACAAGATGCTGTAGGACATGGTAGTGAGAGTGTACGTCCCTAGCATCTACCACATCACACACATAGAAAATTCATAAAGTCATACAATGGTCTCATTTGCGTTCATGGTGATTCCTGGGTCCAGCAGGAGCAGCAGCTTGGAACGCCACCGGCTTCATCCAGAATGGGCATGTTGGGCGGTCCCCAGGTGGGACCATTGTTATTCAATCTGCACAGAATGTGTGGAGGATGTGAGAGGCAAGAGGGCATAGAGTTACGAGTGGCCGACGAACTTCAACACATGGCATAAGTACCTGCCGCGGCGCACGCCGGGTGTCGCACGCGGCAGTGCAAGATGTGTCCTAAAACCGGCTCAAAACCACAGTTTTAGCCGTAACTCTGCGCAGACATATCAAAACGCTACGCCGTCTGAACCTAGACGTGAAAAATCAAAATCCAGATGCTACGACTGGTCACATGCATACATCCGGCATCAATTGATGGACACACAATACAAAAACATGCAAATAAGGCCTACGGCCAGTCCTCCGATAAACTCCTGTGTGCTGTAGAAAAACTGCAGAAGGTCCCGGGTAGCGTCAGGAGCTCTGGAACGGTCGTCGGTTAGCTCCAGGATGGTAGTCTGCCACCAGATGACGCACCGGTGCCTTCAGGGTCTGCATCAGGGATCTGCACGAGTATGGACACGACGGAGTGGTCATAGTGAACTGTACAGGTCGACAAGAACGTCACAAATCACAACACTCCCCCATGACCCGATGGTACGCATGTCCATACAAGTGCAACACTGAGACGAATACAGAAACAAGTGCAACGAAAAATGTGACACGGACACGGACACATCCCACAATCAACCACTTTGAGGCAAGGGGCGAAGTCCAACAGAATGAATGACCACCAAGAACTTTCCGCGTGCTAGTGCCTTCGTCAAGAAGTCAACACGCTGCATTTCAGTGCCAACCCAAATGACGGAGATCACGTGTCGCTCCACCAGATCACGCACGAAGTGGTGCTCAACCGCATTGTGCTTCGTACGAGCATGAAAGACACCAGAGTTCTCCGCAATGGCAAGAGCACTCTGGTTGTCGCAGCGAAGCACAACGACAGGTACTGACGGGCCAAGCTCATGGAACAGGCGTTGTAGCCATACCGCCTCAGTAGCCCCTGCACCCAAAGCAACGTACTTTGCCTCCGATGAGCTACGTGCACTACAGCCCTGCTTCCCACTGCGCCAAGACACAGCGGTCCCATCGAGCAGGAACACGTAACCAGTGCGACTGCGTCCATCTGGGCTCCAGGCCCAGTTGCTATCGGTGTAACCGTCAAGGACCACCGAACATTGCCGACGAAAGCAGAGTCTGAGGTACGTTGTGGAGACCACGTACCGCACCACTCGCACAGCCGCATGAAGGGCTCTAACGCTTGGAGCCTGCGAAAACTGGGCAAGGAGGTTGATGGCAAATGGGATGTCAGGACGTGTGGTAGTGGCCAGGTACATCAGAGATCCAATGAGACGGGATACAGGGGCTCATCCACTGTCTCTCTGAGCTGTGTGGGATCGTCAATATTCAGGGCATCCTTCCCGTCAGGCGTAAGAAATGTGGAAGCCGTGGGCACCACACCGAGAAGGTTGCTGAAGCGCTCCCGCACAACACGTGTGTATCGGGCCTGATGCAGTACTAGAGTGCGATGTGTGCGGTCTCGCACGATCTCCATGCCAAGAAACACCGCTACAAGACCAAGGTCCTTTATCCTATAGGCAGTCCGGAGGATAGCCTTGGCCTCCTTCATGGCCTCCAATGAAGGAGACACGATCAGAAGGTCGTCGACACAGACCAGGATGGTGGTGAATCGCTTAGGCATCTGTCGGATGAAGAGAGAGAGATCTGCCTCGCTCTGAACATATCCCGCACGGGTCAGGGTGCCACTGATCTCCTGGTTCCAACACTGAGGAGACTGCTTGAGGCCGTACAAGGACTTGTGCAAGCGCCAGACCTTGTCACAGTCCTCAAAGCCAGGTGGCTGAGCCACGTAAATCTCCTCATCCAGAGAGTCATGGAGGAACACATTGTTCACATCCATTTGGTGCAGTTCCCAGTCATGCTGAACCACTACACCGAACAGAGCTCGAGCTGAGGTCATGCGGCTGGCAGGGGCAAAGGTGTCAGTGTAATCGATGCCGTCAATCTGAGAGTACCCCTTGACGACCAAGTGAGCCTAGTGGCGTTCCAGTGAGGCACCCAGCTTCACCTTCATGCGAAAGACCCAATTGACCTGAATAGCCTTCCTCCCAGGTGGAAGGTCGACTAGCTTGTAAGCCCAGTGCTCTCGGATGGCGCGGAGCTCATCCTCACAAGCAGGACGCCACGCGTCAGCATCTTGTGACGAGAGAGCTCTCCTCAGTGTGCAGGGTTCAGGCGCCATAGAGGGAGAGCTCTGCGTGGTAAGAGCGCATGCCTCAGTGCTAGGTGTGACGACCACAAGAATGGTAGCTGCATCACAAGCGATATGAAACTCGTGAGTTACGAGGTCGTGCCTTACGGGGTTTGCTGGATGTTCCTCTGTGAGCTCAGTGTGGATACTCAGGCCTAGGGCCTTTGTGCCGGGATCACCACTCAGGATGCTACAAGTAGAGCGCATGGGCGCATGACCAGACACTCGTTGAGCTCCAGAGTCCAATGGTCGAAGGCGACCGCCAGGCTCACGGGAGTAACCCGGGCTCGAGGGGCACACCTCCGGCTCAGGAACGGGCACAATTGCAACTGGGAAGGGTTGAGGCAAGGGAGCTAGTGATGTCGTGCGAGGAGATGCGGGTGTGGGAGACATAGGATTCGGTGTGACAGTAGGAGCAGGTGAGGCAAGTCCACGCACGGAGGCAGGGGTGCTGGCGCACCCAGGTACGGTCGCAGGAGTACGCATAGGTAGAGGATCATGGGTACCTGTGGGGTATGAAGGGGCAGGAGTAGAAGCCGGCGGTGCTGGAGAGATATCTAGACCAACAGCAACGATCACTCGGTCATCAAGCAGCGGAGAGGTGGGGGGAGCTCGAACGGACCCATCAGCCTAGCGATCGGTGCTCGCAGGCGTAGACTCCCCAATCCGTCGAGAAACCTCACACGTGGGAACATGTGTGACGGACAACGACGTGATCGAAGTCAGATCACGGTAGGTGAGGGACTCAAAGAAGAGTGTGTCGTGGGACTCAACAATGCGACAACGAGTAGGGTCCCAAAACCGCCATGCCTTTGACCGCGGGGAAAGGCACACAAGCGACCCCGCGGTGAGACCTTGGACCCCTGTTGGTCCTCAGTGTACCACACAGAAGCCAAGGATCGCCAGACGCGAGCGAGGTGCAAGTCAGCACGGTGGCCGAACCAGAGCTCATACGGTGTGACGTGGTCCGGAAGAGGACCGTGCGGGAGGCGGTTCCAGATCCAAGTCATGTAGGGGAAGCATTAAAAAACGAAGGACTCCGGAAGACCGCACTCAGACCGCATAGCGCGAACCGCATCCTCCATGGTGCGGTTCTAGCGCTCAGAAACACCATTCTACTGAGGAGTAGCAGGAGCGGAGACCTGGTGAAAGATCCTGTGCGCGGTGAAGAAGCTGTCCATCTCACCAAGGAACTCGCCGCCGCGATCCGAGCGAAAAGTGTGCAGCATGTGGCAAGACTGACGCTCAGCCATCACTAGCCAGAGACGAACCGCGAGAGCGGCGTCACTCTTCTCGCGCAGGCTGTAGACCCACCGCATCCGAGTGAAGTCATCAGTCAGGGTCAGGACGTATCAAACCCGATCGGACGGCGACTCGGCAGGTAGGGGACCAAGAAGGTCCGAATGAACTAACTCAAGAGGGCGAAGTGCGCTTGAACGGGAGTAAGGGTAGGTGCAACGATGCATCTTACCCTTAGCGCAAAAGAGGCAGTCGGTCTTGGGTGGCTTCTCGAAAGAAACCGTGTCAAGACCAAGGGCGAGCTGTGTTGAAATGAGCTTCGACATAGTGTCGGAGCCTACATGACACAGGCGGCAATGAAGCAATCGCTGGTGCTCAGGAGACAGAACACCAGTGACAAAAACACGAGTTCAAGGGGAAGGGGAGCAAGGAGCACAAGTATGAGAGACACGATACAGGTCATCCACGACAGAGGCACGAAGGACAACGCTACGAGTGTCAAGAGCGGTCACAGTCGCGGACTCTGCAGTGTGCTTCACAGAGAGTCCCGTCAGTGTGCAATCACGTATAGNCCAAGGGCGGGCTGTGTTCAAATGAGCTTCGACATAGTGTCGGAGCCTACATGACACAGGCGGCAATGAAGCAATCGCTGGTGCTCAGGAGACAGAACACCAGTGACAAAAACACGAGTTCAAGGGGAGGGGGAGCAAGGAGCACAAGTATGAGAGACACGATACAGGTCATCCACGACAGAGGCACGAAGGACAACGCTACGAGTGTCAAGAGCGGTCACAGTCGCGGACTCTGCAGTGTGCTTCACAGAGAGTCCCGTCAGTGTGCAATCACGTACAGAAAGCAAGCTGAGCTCAAGGTCAGGCACAAATAGCTCCTCAGAAAGATATAGGGGGCAAGACCGACAATCGAAACGGAAGACCCCAACACCCTGGACTGGCGAGGACTGACCAGAGCCTGTGCGGACAGAACGAACGGATGCAACAGGTCCGAGAACAACGAAATCACTACGACGGCAGGTCATGTGATGAGTGGCATCGGGATCAAGACGAGAGGATGGCACTGTACAACAAGCAACGGAACACTCGGCCTCGGACGGATGCTGGGCAGCAGGTGGGGAGAAACAACGAAGGGCACAAAGGTGTGAATCATGAATCCAGTCCGTACAGTTAGGCCCATCGTCATCACATGATGACTGTGCCCCTTCAGACGAGTCATCTCGAGTCACAAAAACAGAGGAACAGACAGCCTGTGAACCACCCGGCTGTGACAACACACTCACACCTCCTTGAAAGCGAAGTGCCAGAAGGTGTCGGAGCTTGGCAATGGTACAGTCACGTGGGTTTGGATCGCCTCTGGTCGCCAGTGGTGAAGCGGGAACTGTTGCGGTCGTGGTCACGGCGTGCCCGGAGGATGTGTTGCTGGATGTACATCGTAGTGCATGTGCAGTGTGGAGCCCACGAGTAATCCTTGCCCTATCGAGCGGCTGCTGACACTCAGTGTAGCGATGGGTGCCTCCACGGTTGTAGTAGTGAACAGAGCATCCACTGCTACTACCGGATGATGGTTGATGCTGCGGCTACTGCTGGCCCGAGCCATGCCTCTATCGCCCCGTCTTCCCCTGTGCTGCTGCCACGACACCTTGTTTCGGGGTCGGTGTAATCAGGTCAGAGAGGGAGGAGGAGGACGAGATAGAGGATGGAGAAGAAGTATACAGGAGGGGCGTTGGTGCTGATGCAATGACTGCTGCAGCAATGGAGGTCTCCTGATGGGCCACAGCTGCCTCACGGGCGGAAGTCACCTAGAGGAAAAGCTGGTGCACCCAAGGAAGAAGTTGTAGTGAGGCTTTAAAAGGCTTGAGCACGGCATCGTTGTACCACGTGAAGATATCTGTGTGCTCAAGGCAAACCCCGAGCATGATCGTGTGGAGCGCCCAGAGCTGTGTGCCTCTGAGGTCCCAAGGCGCGTGTAAATGTGCATGGCGCGTTGCCAGTAGTCCGCTGCAGGCTCGGCAGGCCCCTGGCAAAGGGAGTGAAAGGCACGGATATGCACGGCGCGGGTGGCATGCATCTCTGCAACAAGTAGGGACAATGCTATGTCCCAGCCCCTACGTGGATTTGCGCCTGTGCCTGTGCCCTCCTCGCCAAGGAATGAGCTAAAGTCGACAACGGTCTCGCATGACATGGCATAGAGAAGTCTGCGCATCGCCCTAGCCGCTGTCAGCACCTGAGCTTGGTTCGTAGTCTGATACGGACTGTGGTAGTAGGACCACACACCCTCTAAAGTGACCCAGACCTGAAAGAGGATCTCCCAGTAGTCAAAGCCGTCCTCGCTGATGTACCATGGGGGCGGTGTCTCGAAGTCCTTGGGTTGCCGCTCCGTAGGGAGAGCAACCACAGGCTGAGAAGGACGAGGGAAGGGAAAGATGCCGGGAAGAGGGAAGTTGCTGGGATGGAGATCAGGCAACGATCGAAACTCTGAAAAGCGAGACGTGTGTGGAGGCCGAGAGCTTGTTTGTAGCTGGCGGATACGATCCTCAAGCACACGAATCTCGCGCCCCGGGGAGTCGCCCTCCATACCTGGCATGTCTGGATCCTCATCCAAAGGGTCAAGAGGTGGCGGGTTGGCTCCAGCTCTTGTCTCTAATGCTGGAACTAAGTGCTGTGTAGAGGGTGTGACCCCGGCCGCTCCCTCAGGAGTTTGTCGTGGAGTCGTGGAATGTCCTCAAAGAAGCTCGGTAAGTGTACGGATGGCGTTAGTATGCTCCCGCTGCAAGCGACACCTCTCATCTTGCTGGCTTCGCAGGTCCTCAATGGCCTGTGAACGTGGGCTCATGACCCCTGAGGAGGAAGAAGAAGGATCTAGTACCCTCTTTCCCTTCTCGTCGGGCGGAGCCATGGTGCCGCTCATTATGGTCAAAGACGTCAACGTGGTCGAAATACAGAAATGTGAGCGTTTCTCAAGGAGTTGAAACGTTGGCACCTTTTGACCCTCCGACCAAAAACTTCACTAAGGCAAGTGCTGACAACAGCAGAACTTTGCTGACGCTAGCAAGACCTGATGATGTCAGCAAGTAAAAAATGCTGGCGTCAGCTCGCTCCCCCTTTTTTTCAACCCTCACGATGGCTATGCGTGCTGGCGGCCGCTCCGCTGTAGCCGCGCGGGAGCTGCACGGAAGTTGCACAGCAGCTTCCGCTCGGCTGCTGCTGCTGCTGCTTTGCCAGTTGCAACAGCAGCCGCATGGGTGCGTGCGAAGCGGGCCGATTGGCCGCTACACGCATGACTGTGGCAGCAGCCGCGTGCTCCAACTACTGCTACTTCCCGTTACAGCTGCTACATGCGGCTGTAGCCGCCCCGCACTGCTGCTGCTGCTGGTGCTGATGTCGCTACTGCTGCGTTGCCGTTGCTTCTACCGCTGCTGCTGCCGTTGTTGTTGCACTGTTGCTATGCTGCTGCCGCCGCTGTTATTGCTATCGTCGCTGCTGTTGTTGCGCTGCTGCTGTGGTGCTGCCACCGCACGCTGCTGCTATGGTGCTACCGCCTCGCGCTGCTTTCGCTACTGCTGCTACCGCTTCTGCTGTACTACTGATTTGCTGAACTCTTGCTGCTGCTGCTGAATGCTGCTCGAGACTACAGTCTCACGTTGTGTCGGTGAGCGACGTCGACGTCGGTCTGCTGTCGTCGATGGGTCCTTGTGGATCTGCTGCAGCTTTGGCTCTCACTGCTACTGCTCTCATGTATCTCTGCTGTGCATCTTGGTGAGAATGGTCTCACTGCTCCGATACCATGAGAAGATGCGTGGAAGCTTCCTAGCGACACAGCCGCAGACTAGGCGTCAGTGCCAGGTCAGACGGTAACGACAGTCACAAGTCGTGCACACACCGGCAAGGGTCTAGCTAAGAGACACAAGGCAAAGTGTCAAAATGCTTCAATAGCATTTGCAGAGAGAAATGACAAATGAGAGGTCCATGGCATAAGTACTTGCCGCGGCGCACGGCGGGTGTCGCACACGGCAGTGGAAGATCTGTCCTAAAACTGGCCAAAAACCACTGCTTTGGCTATAACTCCGCGCAGACATATCAGAACGCTACGCCGTCTGAACCTATACGTGCAAAATCAAAAGCTGGACGCTACGAATGGTCACATGCATGCATCCGGCATCAAGCGTTTGACACTGAATACAAAAACATACAAATCGGGCCCACGGCTAGTCCACCGATAAACTCCTGTGTGTTGTAGAAAAACTGTAGGAGGTCCCGGGTAGCGTCAGGAGGTCTGGAACGGACGCCAGTCAGCTCTAGGATATTAGTCCACCACCAGATGATGCACCGGTGCCTCCAGGGTCCGTATCAGGGATCTGCACGAGTATGGACACGGCCGAGTGGTCACTGTAAACTGTACAAGTCGACAAGAACGTCACAAATCACAACAGCTTATGCCTACACGAAGTTCGCTAGAGCCTCCTCCCTACGGCAATGTGCTTAGCTCCATCGGCAGACCTCCTTGGCGGCCGGGCCGTCGGCGGTCACTGCTATCGCAGATGCTGTCTGCATGCGTCGAGCGCTACACTTGACTGTACCATTGCGTCTGCAGCCTCATGCTCTACCTAGGATCCATGTCTCATGTTACGTGGCACTGTTTGACATCATGGACCCTCGTAGGAACTGCCTAGGTTCGGGTAGCCATAACTCTTTGCTGCTATTTTTCTAGCTGATTCTGACCGCACGAATGCGTTCGCAGCTTTGGCATTATGGTATGGTCTAGTTTTCAAGCAAAACGGACGACGCCCGGGTTTAGGGCTGTCGGCCGTCCGACAGGGCTCACCGAGAAAACCGTGCCTGCCAGAAAATAGGTCTAGGTCTGTTTTCTGATTGGCTGGTTAGCAGAGCAACAAGCTCTGTAGAGCTAGGAGGGGGGGGGCTAGAACTTGGACGGGTCTATCATTGTTGCTTATTCTTAATTCCTAATCAGTTAGTTTCCATTTTTAGTTGCTTCTTCGTGCTAACACTGGTGCGTACGTTTTGAGTAGCAAACACAGAGCATCCAGACTTAGACCCTAGAGCGGCAGACTGAGGGGGCAGCAGACTTAGCAACGAGCGAGGAAGCTTGCACGCTGCATCAACAATGCTGCTTCCCCAACTTGCTGCCTAGCATTTCCAGCTTGGTATCAGAGCCGGAGCGTAGCAGCAGCAGCAGCAAAAGAATGGCGTACAGGTGCCAAACAACACCGACGGACCCCCATATGCGCCAATGCAGGGGAAATGTTGCCTGATTTTTTCCGGCGGCATTGACCCACCTGGTGGCAGCGTCAGACTTTTTCCCACGGTCAGTGGGCCAGGGGAAATGTTGCCGGACATTTTTGGCAGCACCGAACCCCATGCGTGACGCGAGGAGGTCAGCAACAATCCACGTCAGGCGCCTGTTGGCGACAACGCACGTGGCAACGTCATCCATGTGCAGTGATTGACAGCAGGAGCAAACAACAGCAGTAGCCTATAGCAGCAGCAACAGCTTGCAGTAGTAGCAAGAAGTGGCAACAGGAGCTAGCAAAAGTTGTGCACAATAGTAGGAGCTGGCAACAAGAGCAGCTCGCGGTTGCTCTCAATAGCAGTAGCTCGTAGCAACAGTAGCAGCAGCGAGTAGTAGCATCAGCCGGCGGTAGCAGTAGTAGCAAGAAGCAATAGCCGGCATCGGCCAGCAACAGCTAGCAGCAGCGGCTGCAGCAGCGACCAACTATAGCAGTAGCCGCAGCTGCCCGCAGCCCATTGCTCGCAATGAGCAGCGTGCTGTTGGCAGCGAGCTCACCGTTCGTAGCGTGCAGCGAGCAGCTAGAATCGAGGAGCGAGCTCGCTGCTCGCAACTCGCTGCTCGCAGCTCGCTGCTCACAGCAAATAGCGAGCTCGTTGTGACGAGCGAAAGGAAAGAAATATAAAAAACCCCCCACCCCACCAGTAATACTACAGCGGTTGCAGCCACCGCCACACCCGCCACAGTAGCCACAGCAGACGCAACAGCACGCAGCGTCCTAGCAGCAACAATAGAAGCAGCAGCTGTTGCTACTGCAACAGCAGCCACAACAACAGCAGTTGCAGTAGCACCAGCCGCAACAGTAGCAACTGCAATAGTCTCAATAGCCGCTGCTACACCAACAACCGCAGCAGTAGCAGCAGCTGCAACAGTAGACCAGCAGCAGCAGAAGAAGAAGCGACAGCATGAGGAGTCACAAGAGTAGCAGCAGCTGTCCTGCATCTGACACAATAGTGGCCCCAATGACGGTCGTTGCTGACGTTAGCAGTCCTTAGCTGACGTCACTAGTGATGTCACTGCTGACATTATCAACACAAAAAGGGGGATGGGAAGCAATTTTGCAATAGTAACCGCACAAAGAAGGCAGTAGCAGCTGCTGATGTCAGTCGCTCTACAGTGATGTCACTATTGATATCAGCAGCACACACATAACAAAAAAAAGGAAAATAAAGAGGGGGCAACAAAACCCACCATATTAAACAGCCCCAGCGGGGAGGGGTCCTCCTCTATTGGTGGGACCCCCAGTCCTCCTTTCTTGTAGTAGCTATAGCAGTTGCAATAGCAACAGCAGCAACCGTAGCAGCAGCCGTAGTAGCACTAGCAGAAGCAGCAGGAGCAGTAGCAGAAGTAGCAACAAAAGTAGCAGTAGCAGCAATGGCAACAACAATGGCAGTAGCAGAATCAGCAGCAGCAGCAACAACAATATCAACAGCAGCAATAGCAGTAGCAGCAGTCCTCGGGCTTTGTCGCCGGCACCTCCGACCCCATATCCGCCATTCTGAAGCAGCTTGTCGCACTGACACAACAACTTGCAGCACTGCGTGCGTTGGCATCACATACTCACAACAGTGCCCAGCCTTCATTCATTCCTCCTGGGAACGCAAGCCCCGCCATGTCGGCTGCCACACATCACCTTGTGGAGCAGGAGGCTCAGCGCCATCGGCAGAAAGTGACTTCAGTCCTTGGCCCCACTCTGGCTGCCGACCACAGGCCAAAGGACTTTGAGAGCCCGCCCCTGCTGTTGCAGGTCGGCAAATAGTTCCTGAGTTGGGAACTCAGTTTCTACATCTTGGCACAGGGTGAGTGCTTGTGGGCATACTACACCTTCACCTTTTCGTACGACTCCACACAAGCCGACCAGATGTATGACGCTGGTGGCGCCGTGCGTGCCCTCGTCCCCGCCACTCCTCTAGCTTCACACCTAGCCCTAGAGCCCTAGAGCGAGTTGAATGTTGGCGGGACCCCGGACGTTGCAGTTGCATGGCACGTCCTCACACGCACCCATCGCCTCTCTAGCGAGGCTGAGACCAGTCGTTTGAAGCGGAAGTTCAACTCCTTACACATGGGGGAGACCAAGCCAGTAACCTCCTACTGGTGGCGGGCAGAGGACATCCCCCATCTCCTAGGTACCTATGCTCCACCCCCTCTGGCCGCTCTCCTCACCATCAAGTGCGGTGCCACCCAAACGTACGCGGACGTCTTCGACCACTACTCCCAGGACGTCTTTTCCACCATGGCGACCCAAGGCACCCTCATGCCCTGGGCCTACGAGCTCTTTCTCAGGATTGAGGAAGCTCATATGGAGTCCTGTATTCAGTGCACAGAGGCTTCCACCTCCACTGCCGTCACTTCCCACGTAACAGCTACATCCACTAGCTCCTTGTTGCCG
>SZWC01012354.1:1992-25310 GCA_023375785.1 Penium margaritaceum | reverse complement strand
CCCCCCCCCCCCAAATGTAGAAGTGTATCTGGAGAGTGTATTGGGAAGTGTATCTGAGAGACATTGTGAAAAATGCACAAGTTCATTTTCTTTAGAACCCGTTAGATGTTTATGGAATTTCCTTGGCTGTCACTTAGTGCGGATGGATGGATCAGATCGAAGAAGAATCACTCTATCTGTGTCACTTGACATCTAACGGGTACCTTGGCCTCAAAGTAACAGTACCCAGCACATTGATTTTCTCTCCTCCTCCCTCCCCAAACAACAAGAGCGTATCAGAGGAGTGATTTAACGAGTGTATAGCAGATGCATGAAAACATGTACACTTACATATTCCTGGCTTGATTTGACGCTTAAACACACTTCTACTTTTTTTCTTCAAGCCCTGTCCAGATACACTCCCCAATACACCGCTCCAATACACTTTCTACTATAGGGGGAGGGGTGGGGGGGGGGGGGGCAGTCTCCGACTCCACCCACCTCCCCCTCCAAAACAAAGTGTACCTGGTGAGTGTATTGGTGAGTGTATCTCAGAGACATTGTGAACAATACACAAGTGTACTCCTGTTATGTAGGGGGGAGGGTTGGCGGACATTGAGACCCCACCCCCCTCCCCCCCCTCCCCCCCCTCCCCCTCCAGTGTAGAAGTGCATCTGGAGAGTGTATTGGGGAGTGTATCTGAGAGACATTGTAAGAAATACACGAGAATTTTTGTTTAGATATTTGAATATCTTAGGCTGTCAATTTGTGCAGATGGATAGATCAGATGAATGGACAATCACTCTCACATCTTTGTCACTTGACATTGAACGGGTACCTTGGCCTCAAGTGTCAGTATCAAAAACATTGATTTGCTCTCCTCCCCCCTCCCCAAACACCAGGAGTGTATTGTAGGAGTGAAAGAGGGAGTGTAGTGCAGATTCATGAAAAAACGTACACTTATGTATTCCTCGCTTGATTTGACGATTAGATGCACTTGTGCCTTTTTCAACCCCTTTCCAGATACACTCCCCACTGCACCTCTACAATACGCTTTCCATTATTGGGTGGAGGGGACGTCCCCCCCCCCCCCCCCCCCTAAAAAGTGTTTTTGTGAGTGTATTGGTGAGTGTAGCTGAGAGACATTGAAAAATACACACAATTGTATATCTGAAGTAATGATTTGGAGGCTCTTACGGTCGTCAATTCATACATGTAGGAACATAGAACAGGTAGCTGCCACGTGTAAGAAAGTTGTTTTTGTACCATTCTAACACTTTGTGCTGATTGCACTCTGGATACATCTCACCGTGATGGTGTCTGTTTAGGGGGGAGGGGGAGGAGGGGGGTGGGTGTGATCGCTATTCAAGGAATGTGCATTGAAACACCTATCAGTGTCACGTTTTTACGCTGCACCATTCAAGTTGAATTCAGGTTCAGTAACAGAAATACAGAGCTAACCAGAACTGCCTCTTTCTATACACTATGTTAGATTGTATGAAGATATTCTTTGAATCTATCGTTTCCAATTAAGTTAAATGCAGTTTTCTTCCCTTGCGGTTAAAAGTACACACATGTCATGAACGTTCATTGTAACTTCCCTAGACCACACACACATGATATCCACATACATGAGACAAAGAACCAGTTTCCAGGAAACATGTTTGTTGATCATAACCTATTACCTGGAAATTTCATTACCACGTGTTGCATTTATGTACACTAGTTGAACAGTGTGCAATTTTGGGAAGATTGACCATTAACTCCTCAGGCTGTTCTAGCCAGCTAGCAATAGTCATGGGAAGCTCCGGATGCACAACATTTACACTGGGCAAAAGGTTTTGGAGGAAAAAAAAAGTTTTTTGCAGGTTTGTAGAAACTCAATACTCAAAGGCCACTCCCCTCCCTTAGAATGAAGTTTTCTTCGTTGGAACATTTTCCCTTGTTGTCCAAAAAGAAGGAAGGCTGGAAGGCTGCTCACATACGAACCATGGACCGATGAAAAAAACCATTATCCAAAGATGGAAAGAAACCTGTATAAGAAAACGAGATGAACAGATGCAGTGGAAGCCCAGCCGGAGATGAACAGGACTGCTTGCCAGCCATGTAAATGCAGGTCCCAAGTGCAGATGAAGTGGTTAGAACTTGAAGGCAAAGCCTCATTTTCTAAAGTCATTTTTTTTGCAAATCCTATACCCTTCCTCTTCTCCTTGCATTTGGTGAGTTGGAATGTGTTGTGCCAACATCTACGGTCAGAGAGCTGGACGATGCAGTCTCTGTACATGCTGCTTTCAGTGCAGTGGAAAACTTCATAAAGGATGCCCGATGCTTGCTCCGAGTCCCAACTATGGAAATTGAGTGCTTGTGGCCCTAAACAAGAGCCACTTCTTGCAACAACCTACCATGCCATCCTTTTTCCCATCAAGGCTGACTGGGGAACAGGGCAATTCTTGCCAAGGCTCTGGATCATAAGCATGTTTTGTCCCAAACATGAATGCACTGTCGCAATCATGCCCTTTTGGATTTTGTTACTCTGAAAAGCCCTTAGCAGATAGAATCCTGTCATCACTGCATCCTGGTAGGTACAAAAGAGAACCTCCCAAGAAGAACAAGGACATGATGGTCCTTTTTTGAGTTCATCAAAGGTGTATCCTCACATTAAGAAGATGGGGTACCATCTAAACCAGGCTCTGGATGGTGCCTATTGAATGAGGGTGTGGAGGGGCAGGGGGTTGCATGTGCGACGAGGTCCATAATCCATATCGATTTATCCCCCAGCCCCTATTTTCACTACTGAATTCATCGGAAACCTTTGGTAGGATATGCTCATAGATATTGTGTTGCTTGAAAGAATCAAAGGTCTGATTATCCCAGGAATAGAACAATAGCATCGTTCATAACCACCACCATCACCCATATGTCCACATCCTTTGCTCTCTTTGATTGCAGGTTCTTTCCAAGGGAAAAGAAACATCATATCTTTAAAACATCTGTTCTTCTGCCTCCACACATACAGTACAACCTCTTATTCAAAGGGCAGAAAACCCATGAGTTGACTTTGCATCCAAACTCCACCTCCTGAAGTCAGCATCAGATCACAGACACAGCATGTAACTCAGCATGTTAACATCAGAGACCCACCTTGTTTCTCCCTATTCCTCCTCTAAATTCTCTCACTATTCTTGAGATGGCACCAGAAACATCTTCATCCGGGACCACACGTTCCATCATTGAGCTGAGTAGATGTTTATTGTGTGTTAGCATTTCCCACTTGCTTTCATAAAACAGATCACTTAAGGAAGTCAGAAACCATAATGGGGCAAGGGGGAGAAGCAAAACCTCTTCAAATAGTCTTAATGATGAAAATGGAGGAGGTTATATGTAGGAACTCTGGAAATCCCCCATCCAGATGTCAACCTCACAACCATAGCTGCATGTAGTAATCACAGATCCAAGATTTCAACACCATGCCTATCCCTCCACCGAACCTATCACTTCTCCTTTTGACCACAAACCTTTATCTGATAATAATTCTGTAATCAACCTAAAGATTTTCCTTTGAATGTGGACAGGAAATTCTGATCTGTGATACACTGGGAAAATCTGAAAACAAAATCATGCTCAATGGCATCCTTGTAACCAGAAAACATGAAATGAATGGCATTGGTATTTCAATCCTTCATGTACGTATTTGATGCTTGAAGAAACAAGTATTCATAGGGTTCATTCTAATTGCATCATATCTCACACAGGAGACTTTTCATTCTTCCTAGAATGAATGACATATTCTTGTTCAATTTCTAATGCTAGTCTTGGCCCTGTCTTCCTGCAGATCTTTCGTCCATATTCATTTTCGTTTGATCCAGAAAGTTACTAGTGACTTATGAAACTCATCTAATCAATCAAACTCTTGAAAAGATTTTTATTGTAGCACGAGAATTTGGTGTTTCTACTGGTGGTTTTGCATCTGATTGTATGAAGCCAATGAAATTGTTGTTGTTGGTGCCTCACCAATGGTGGGGGGCCAATGAATACAAAGCCCCCCCCCCCCCCCCCCTTCCCCCTACAAAGCTTAACATTGGATTTGCACAGTGTATTAGGCAGTGTAGCTGATAGAATTTTTATAGAATGTACGAGTGTATTTTGGCAAACAATCTATCGAATTGTCTAAGCCATCAAATTGGGTTTATCAATGACTGGCGAGTGATGTATCCACGATGTTGAAGGTTTGCAGAAATCCACCTGATTTTTCAATGACTGTAATCAACAACACAAAGGAAACAATCATCGGCAAAAAGAATAGAGTACAAATTGAACTGTAGGCATCACAAATAGAGCATGCAAATGAAATAGAAATAGATTACCACATTTAACCACAGAAACGTGTGTAGCCAAAACCTGACAAGAAGCGGACCCTGGTTTGAGCAACAGTCAAGCTATCACATGAGCAACTGCTGAACTGTTTCTCAAGAAATGGTCAAGCTGTTGAAAGGGAAACAGCTTGACTATCTGTCAAGCAACAGCCAAGCTGTCGCTTTTGCCGGAGGATTTCATGAGAAGCACTTCTCTTAACGGATGACGTGGCTGGTGTCCTTCACAGTGGTCAGGTAAAGTTCAAAGACATGTTTATGTCTAGGAAGAAAATTCAAATGTAATATCTGCTGTGTTCTTGCAGATAAAATGCCATTCTTCATAGCATCATTTAAGTGATGGGCAAGGCAAATTTGTCAAACAATAGCTGTAACTTTTAATCAGACTATGAAATTAATAAGAACCTTCGCGTCGTTCCATACACATATAACATTGTGAATCATTGTAGGATAGGCTTTTTGTGGAAATTATGAAGCAACTCCCTGGAAGAGACCTTGAATCTTCCTCATGTGTTTTTCTTTTGTGTACACTGTTAATCCAGTGTATGACTTGGGGGTGATTACACATGAATGGGCTGTAGCAGGGCGTTCTTGGATGCATTAGAAAGATCACAGGCTACAAGGATCTGATGCAATCCAACTATGCTAAGTTAAAAAAAAAAATGTTTCAATTCAGTTCTACTGAATTCGATGCGTTCTTTCCACTCCTGGTCTGTGATCCTTGTGCTCCACACTCTTTACCAGTGCTGTCCATGGGCTACTCCAAACAGTGGTAGCATACATCAGTGAGAGCTAGGTATCCTTGAGAGTTCCTCTACACCAACTGACTCCAACAAAGGGTTATGGGCCCAGGTGCCTTGAAGGACCCTAACTCTCAGACGTTTGCGCTACCGCGGCACGCCATGACAACTAACAAGCAAGAGAGCATTGGCGATGTCTCTAAGTTCAATGAACAGGCGTCTTCTTGTTGAGTGGCAATTCGATGTCTACATTGATGACAAGGGCTTACTTGAGCTGGACAAGGGTGAAAAAACAACCACTCCGGGAACTGCTACGTGGGAGGACGTGGAGAAGTTCAAGAAGCACAACAACAAGGTGCTTTCTTTGCTGGTGTTGGCTCTTGCTCCGGTGCAGCATGCACGCATTCAAGGATGCACGGAGGCTGCAGAGGCCTGGAAGAAAATCTGCTCCATCTAGCAGTCCAACAGCTTTGCTAACCAGCTCATTTTCTTTAAGAGACTTGTCACCCTTCGAGCCTACAAAGGTGATGATTTGGTGGAGATCCTGTAGCAGATCAAGCCCTTACTTCCAAGTGCTTAGCTACTGGGTGAAAGGTTGACCCTCAGCTGCAATCCATGGTCCTCCTCCTGACCTTGATGGACAGTTGGAGTCCCGTGATCACCACCTTTGGCGGCTGGCTGCTGATGAGCTGAAATACCCCAAGATGGCTGAGTTCGCCTGCAACGAATGGATGCCATGTGGCGGGAAACAGGGTGGGGAAACATCAAATTCTGCCTATGTCACCCGCCCTTAAGGTAGAGGGGAAGGCAAGAAGGGGAAGGGTGCCAATCAGGGCACCAAGACAGGTGAAAAGAAAGGGGATTCCTACAACTGTGGAAAAGAAGGCACCTACGCATGTATGTACTCCGACAAGAAGTTGGATCAGCCTAGAAAGGCTGAGAATTAGGGCAACCACGTGATGATGACGTAAGAATCCACCGACTTGAAAGATCTAAGATCCACCGTGATTGAGTCCGGACCGGGGCCGCCATACACAATACAAGCAGACCACATTTGTTACCTACGACGCCTTGGGGTGGCACATGACTCTGATTAACGGTTAAACAAAGTTGGCCACAGGTGAAGGCAATGTTCGTTTCAATTTGGATGTGGAAGGGAAGGCTGTCATGAGCATAAGTCACGATGTAATCCACATGCCCAACTTCATGTTGAATCTGCCTTTTGTAAGCCACCTTACCAACAGAGAGCTTGAGGTGCTCTTCAGGAAGAAAGAGGTCAATATCCGGAAGGAGGGAGACATCAAGGTGAAATTCACAAGGAAATTGAGAGGATGAACTGTACCATCTTTGTGAAAAAATCCTTAGCAGACGGGGAGCGTTCGATGTTGCCCATCATGCAGAGAAGGAGGACGGGGACCTGAACCTGTGGCACCTTTGCTTGTTCTATATTGCCCCCATAATAGTGATGGACATGGAAAAGAAGGAAGTGGTGTGGGGCCTTAAGTTCAAGGGCCTTGACACAGTGAATGTTTTTGTGTGTAAGCTGTGCATGGTCTCCAAGGCGACACGGCAGCCGTTTGATGGCAAGGGAATGCAAGAATTGGCAAAGTTGAAGGTGGTGCACATAGATGTGTACATAACGTTCAAGTCCTTTATTGGTGGGGCTTGCTACTTTGCTTCCTTCATCGACAACTACAGCCGCAAACTGTATAACTACAATATGAAAAAGAAAGTTTATGTGCTGTCATTTACATAGGAGTTGTTGGCAGCATTGGAGCAGCAAATGGAGTTGAATGTGAAGGCATTCCGGAGCGACAATGTCTGCAAATGTAAGGGCTATTTGGAATGGACAAAGAGCAAGGGAATTGCGTGGTAGAAACTTATGCCACATTCTTAGCAGCAGAATGGAGTTGTCGAAATGGCGAACCACACCATCTTCAACATGGAAAGGTCCATGTTGAGAAATGCTGGCCTTGCACAAAGATATCGGGGCAAGGCGGCATGGAAAGCGGCGTACATCATGAACCTGACGCTGAAAAAACTACAGAAATCTACAGAGTCCAAGGTGTGGAAGACATTGCAAGAGGTGTGGAGTGGAAGGAAACCAACTGTGGCTCACCTCCACAGGTTTAGTTGTGCTGCACATGCTGTTTTGTACGCACGGGAGGGGTGGGTCATGCTGGACCTGCAGACTCATTGGAACATTTTTTTGGGGTACGAGAGTGGGAGCAAGGCGTACCGGCTCTTTGACCTGCAGCAGCAACAGATTATGGAGATTCATGATGTCATATTCAATGAGGATGGCCATTGGACGGACAAGGAGGCAGGTCTCTCCATGTGTGGGTAGTGGCTGCCAATACTCAATGGGGAGGCACCAGAGGATGCAAGGGTGGATTCCAAGCGGATCCAACTGGCAAGAACCATCCGGGGGATAGTGGAGTGGCTGATTTGGAATCAGCCATATCGAACGATGAGTCCAAAGTGCCGGCCAAACAAGGAGGTGGGAAATCAACCTCCATCTCCACGGTCCTCAATGAATGGGGAGTAGGCCAGCGGTGCAAATAGCGCTGCCAGGAAGCAGCAACAGCAGCAGCATCAGCGGAAACAACAACATTAGCTCCAACTGCAGCAGCCTTGAAGAAGCCAACGCTGAAGGAGGACGGAAAAACGGTATGATTCCGGGGAGGGTATCTAGTCTTGGTTCTCTTGAGATTTCTTTACACAAGGGGAGCTCGAGACCTTCAAGGAAGTGTTGCAATGGAAGGATGGGGCAGAGTGGGAGGGAGCTATTAAAATCTGAGCTCCTCATCCATGAGGAGAATGCCACTTGGGAGCCCATTGACAGATTTAAGGACAAGATAATCATCAACTCCAAGTTGATCTTCAACAAGAAGCTCGCTAAAGAGGGGAAGATGGAGCGGTACAAGGCGCACCCGGTGGAGAAGGGGTATGCCCAGCAAAAGGGTAAACACTACGATAGGTGGCAAAGTTTGCCTCCATCCACACCATCCTTTCAATGGCAGCAGGACTACGAGGTCCACCAGATGACACGCTCCTCCTTGGCGACCTGGACACAGAGGTTATCATGGAGGTGCTGGAGGAGGTGGAACCGTCGCCGGGGAATGTGTGCCAGTCTTGCAAGGCTCTTGCAAGCGCCACTCATGTCGTAACCGTAAATGAACGGCTTCATGGCCTGGCTTCACTTCAAGTGCTCTGAGGCAGGTCACTACCTGTACATGCGGAAGCAGCTGGGGTTGCACCAATTTGTGTTTCTTCATGGGGACGCGCATGAAGGCGGGGTATGTGTTTTTGCTTGGTGTTGTAGCAGTTTCATGGGCCAGCAGGAAGCAGGATTTTGTGGCGCTCTCGAGCACCAATGCGGGGTACATCGCGCTCGCGGAAGCTGTGAAGGAGGCAATCTGACTACGGCGGTTCCTAAAGGAGATCAGGGTGCCCCAGAATAAGCCAACAGTGCTTAATGTGGATAACATGAGCACAATCAACCTCACCTAGAACTCGTTCCTGCATAGGAGGACCAAGCACACATCGAGATCCGGCATCACTATGCATGTGATTTTGTGGCAAAGGGTGATGCAACTATTGTGCATTGTGGCACTAAGCTCATCCTCGTAGATGCCATGACCATGGCACAGCCCAAGGACATGCTTGAAGCGAGCTGCATGGAGCTTGGTCGGCAATGGCACAGGTTGCAAGGACAGGGCATAAAGGCTGCGGACCTAGAGGGAGTTTGTTAAAACTGTGTGTACCTTGTCATGAATTCCGTTGATTTATTCCCTAGTTTGACCACTAGGGAGTGGTTGAACACCTGATCTGATTATAGAATTGGATTTCTTGGACTTTTCTATACAAAATCAAGATTTAGATAGCTGGATTTGAGTAAGTATTCATAAACTTGGCCTAGCCCAAAGTTCCGGTTGTTGACGGGTGGAATCTTGAATCCGTCATGAGTGACAGGATACTCCACCAATGGTGATCTGATTGTGACTCCAACAAGCTCAAAATGCACCAAACCCACAAAGGAGGCAACCAAGGTGAACACATTGATAAGAATGAATTTCTCCTTGACTTTTGGGTTGGAGAAGGGTGTTTCGACAGGTCACCGTCATAGCACCTTCCCTAGCTTAGCGTGCAAGGCATGCAGCTCCACCAAGGGTTTACTTTGACGGCCATAGCAGGGGCTCTGCTGCCCCATATTGGACATTTTTGGATGCGTTGGAAAGGATGAAAAACATAATTTAAGGATCTATTGTAATCCTACTACCATAAGCAACAAAATCCTACTTCGATTCATTTCTAGTGAACGTGACTTGGTCTTTCCACTTCTGGTTTGTGATCCTTGTTCTTCAAATTATTCACTAGTGGGGTCCATTGGCTTCTCGAAAAATTCGTAGTGTGAATCAGTGAGAGCTAGGAATCCTTGATGGTTTCTCCATACCCACTAGGTCCAACAGCTCTTGCCCGAGAACCAGCTCTACTTCATACATTTTTCTGTCACGTGACCATGAACATCCTTTCCTAACTCATTTGGAAGGATCCAGCCCTCAATTTTCATGCTAAATGTTTGAGAAGCCTTCCAAGACAGAATACCTCTTCCACGCTCAGGTCAGCATGCATTTCTGCACATATTCTCAGTGCACCAGCCAAGCACAGTGCCTGTTGAAGTTGATCTACTTAGACCTTCTCGGTCTCCTCCCTGTCAAGTTCTAGTCAGAACGCAGGTGGTATTTCTTCACCCTAACAGATGACTTCACGCGGATGCATTGGGTTTACAGAATTTGCCACAAGAGTGAAGCCACTCTAGAAATTTGTACATGATTGATCAAGGCTGACCGCCAGTCTTGCCAGAGAATCTATACCTCCCGCTCTGACCATGGAGGATAGTATTCGGACAAGATGGAGATGTTCTTTGCTGAGCATGGTGTTTTCTTGCAACTCTTTGCTCCCGCCATACCTCAGAGTGGTTTGCCTGAGAGTTGAAACCACACCATCGAGAATGTGTTCCACGCTATGCATGTTAAGTAAGATATTCCGGAGTCCTTGGACTTTGAGAGCTCCTCTAGCATGACGTGTATCTAGGGCCGTCCCCTGCCGGGCAATGTCATGGTATACGAGATTTGATTTGACCTCCCTTCTGGCTTCAATCTCATACGTGTGCGGGGATCCCTTGCTTGCACCCGGTTCACAGAGGACCAACAGGGCACCAAGCTCTCACCGCAGGTCCGAATGTATGGCATCACCCTATAACAAAAGACTAGGCAGTTCTGCGATCCCACTGGTCATCACATTGTCCAATACCGCAACATCCTCTTCTTTGATGCTTACATATTGAGATCTCTCATGCACCCTCGCCGTGGCCTCTGAACACACTCTAAGTTGTGTAGATTCCCAGCAGATGGGGTTGCCCGGGCCATTGGATGGGTCAATTCCGGCCTCTCCACTTTTAGATCCATCTCTGACCACCCTCGTCCCTGGCATCCTGATCATTGGCCATGTGTGTTCTTCAAGCCCCTCTGCATTTGCACTTATGCCTGACCCTACGCCTACATCCGCGCCCTTGCCTGACCCTGCGCCTGCATCTGCGCCCGCACCTGATCCCAATTCTGCACCTGTCATTGCCCCTGCATCCGCATCCAAACCTGATCATATGCATACATTCACGTCCACGCCTTAGCCCGCGCTTGTGTCAACACTCGAGCTTGTTCCTGTGCCAACCAGCCGCACCCACGCCTGATCCCACACCTGCGCACGCCTGACCAGTGCCTGCCCCCTCTATGTCCGTACCGGTATCTTCCCCCAAATCAGTATCCGTCCTAAGTTTTCCTCCTATCACACCCAGTTTGAGCACCTCAAATAAGGAGAGGACAAGCAGTGGTTTAACACCCAACAAGTACAGAGAATCCCTTGGCAGTCAGTCGTGCCTTGTAACTATCAACCGCACCATTAGGCTCTAGGTTCTGGACAAAAAGTTAGCATGCATAGACTGCCCTTCGACCAAGATGTAGATCCACCAGCTCATTCATACCATGCTCACGAAGTGTCACTAGCTCCTCCTGCATGGTCGACCCCTATAGAGGGATGTTAGTGGCCTCCTGAACAGTGATGGGCTCTGGAGCTTATGGAGAGAGACCACAAGAAGGAAAACAGGCGGAAAACATCTTAACACAGAGGTTTCTATAACTCTGTGGAACTCCTTGAAGTTGAGGGAGAATCAAAGAGCACTGCTAGGATGCACAACAGCAATTTCTACTCCGTTAAGGGCCATTACAATGAGACCAAAGAGACAGGGCCTGGGGTCACTGGAAGTAATCCCACTTGGTGAGGGAAGAGCTCGGGGCCTGATCCCACAAGTGTAAGGGTAAGGGGCCGGTAGCAGAGCAGCAGTCTGATATGGAGCAGGGTCCAAGATAGGACTGGGGAATGATGGTGGTTGATAGGGGTCTGTAGCAGGGATGACATGACAGAGATGACGCTGGGATGTGCTGCGGCGTGTGCAAGCAAAGACATAATAGAAAGGGGATGGCACCATGAATGATACAAGTGTGGGGTGTAAAAGAGGAAAGTGGTGATGCAGGTGAGGCGAGAGTAGAGGGTGCAGGAGCCAAATAAGACACGAACTCAGACAGTACCAACATGGAAACGGCCACCAATGCAGGCTTGGAGGTGCCACTCCCCCGATCAGAGAAAAGGAAGGAAAAGACATTGAGTGACCCATCTCAACCAAAAGTGTGGGGCAAGAGTATCAGAAGAAGCAAGAAGATCAAGATCACACAAATGTAAAGACTCCAAAAAGTAGGGCATTGTGGGACTCAACCACATGGGGACGGCAGGGTCCCAGAAGGGCCAGGTTGTAGATTGAGTGGACACACCAAGAAAGGCACAAAGGTAGTTCCGACTGGAAAGTTTGTTGTCGCTAAGGCCCTTGGAGATCTACAACGACAAGAAAACCCCAGACATGGGCGAGGCGGTTGTCAGCACGATGAACAGTCCAAGGCCCCACAAGAAAAAGGGTAAATAGTGGAAAGGGACTAGAGTCAAAGTGAATGGATCAGCGCCGTCAGCAAGAGTGCAGTTCCATTGTTTAGAGAAAACATTTTTCTAGGATTTATATGGATCCGATGAATCCATACGCACCCCATGAGAGACGAGCAGGAGGGATGTGGGGTCAAAGAACTCACGACCGCCGCCAGACCGAAGAACACAGAGCTCATGCTGGAAAGCACATTCAGGGTGAGGAAGCACATTGCACACAACAAACTTTTGATGCAAAGCAAAGATTCAACAAATACAAGAGAAGCCATCTGTAAGGTTGAGGAATTATTGCCCAAGACAACCAAGAAAGTCATGAGAAATATGCTCCATAGTTTTCACATACACGAGATCAAGAGGATGTGACATGAGGTGATTAGAGGTGGAGAAAAGAGAGCGATGTTTTTTTGCCTCAGGCGCAGTCAAAGCATTTGGCAGTACATGGGGGAAGAAGAGGTAGCAGCATTGAGGCCATGAGCAGGTTGCGATGGTTGCCGTGTGAATGTGGCACAAAGGATGATGCAACAGAGGAGTGTGCTTGGAGATTAGAGACGGAGCAGATGTAGTGGAAGACAATGGAAGAGACGGAGGAAGACAAAAAAGACCATAGCAATGGAGGCCACGAGTACAATACCCCTACTCGTGCCTAAATTCGTACATAAATTGATTCACAAGCTGTTCGGCCATGTTCCATGATTCCTTCTAAGGTAATCCCCCCTGTGCAGAAATCTGATGGCATGGTTTTGAAAAGGATAAATTGACCCTGGGACCCTGTTTTTCATTCGACCCAACGTGAGGACCCTCATTTCCGGATCCATCAGCGCAGGGGCCCGCTTTTGGTCGGCCACCAACACGAGGGCCTGCCGGAAATCCTCGCAATTCAAAATCGCCGGTTCTCATGCCGATTGACGTCTACCCGTCTTAACATGCAGGCAGCCTGTCTCATGGTCGTGTAAAAGTAGAGAAAGTCAACGACAAACTAATTGATAAGGAGAAGTTTGATCGTTGAGCGATTTTTTTCGATCGCACATGTCCAAGACGTTGACTTTGGTCTTTGCTGCTAGCTCAGGAGGGTCATGGGCGAGACTTTGCTTGCATCACGGTTTAATCGCGTTTCTGACACACACCAGAGTGCATTGGGGCTCCGTCGTTGTTGAGATCGGACGGCAGGGCCTCATGGTTGACAAGATCGGCCGTCGAGGCCCTATAGTTGATGAAAATTCAAAACGGGCTTCCTTGTTATACCGTACAATGAACAAGGGCCATGACGACGAAGTGCCCTTTTGAAAATTGGTGTAGAAAAATTCCAGGGTCAGCTTATGAATTTTCTAGTTTCATAAATCTGGACTAGGACCGGTTCAGTTTTATTCTGGCTGCAAAGATACACGCACACCTTCCCAACACACTGCGGAAATGTTTCGCAAAGGTGTGTGAATTCCCCCTGCATTGTGCGCGTGGACGGGTGAAGGGGGTTGGTGAGGGGAAGGGGGTGAGGGGAAGGGGTTAGGAGGGGGTGGGTGGGATGCAACGACGGGCTTCAGTCGCTCAAAGTCAAGCATTTGAATTTTAGGACTCGAGTATATGGCCTGCCAGTTTTAGAAGGGTTGAACATGAAAAATTTTGATTTTTTCTAGCCCACATACTCGAGTACCGCATATTGCCAGTGTTCCAAAATTTGGCGAAGGTTGTTCTAAAAAAAAAAAAAATCCTTCGCAAATACCCATGCGAATCTAGGTGGGAGTAGGGTATGGCCAGGAGAATGCAGAGAGACAATGCCGAGGCCACAGTAGGACATGGATTCCATTCGCTGATAGTTTAAGGTGGTCATAGGCCAAAGGTTGACCTCAAGTTTGGGTACGTACAGCACCTTTGGCAGGAACATATCCCCCGCAGGACAGTCAAAGAGAACGATACCCACACCCTAGAACGTGAGCAACTGGCCGGAGGCAGTGCGGATGAAGCAGACGGAACTATCAGGTTCAAGGGAGAGAGACAAGGCACCTGATGAAGGATGAAGGACCTTATGTGTTGTGTGGCCCCTCAATCAATGATCAAGAAACCAGAGGATGACCGAGTGGAGGGCAGGACACGAGAGACGATGAAGGTGACAAATACAGGGGGGAACAACTGTCCAAACGCAGTACGTCAGCGTGGCAATGGAACAGAATCCAGTGCTCAGTCCAGGGTACAACATAAAACTTCCCTAGAACAGCCCCAGTTGATGTGTCCCGAAGGGCTCCATCTGACAGCAATTGCTTTGGCAAGCTCGGCTTTGCTAGTATCAGATTCATGATTGAATTCTCAGTAGCTTCAAGAGCAAGATACGTCTTTGCATCTCCAGTTCTGCAATGGCTACCCCTTGGTCAGGCATGGCGGTAAGAGAGGAGAGTACAGAGGAAAGAACAATGAACAATTTAGTCGTGTTTACCCTACTCCAGTGGACAAGGGAAGAATGAGAGAAGTCTGCTGCCTGAATGGATGAGCTATAGCTGCAAGGGAAACCCACTGACAGACCACCGCACCCACAGAAGAGCCATAGAGAGTGAATGAGCATGCAGAAGATTATGTTGGGTGCTCACTGCACTCGGTTTGTGGGAACAAGACAAGGATCAGGAGTAAGAGTGCTATAGCAAAGGCCAAGAACTGCAATACACAGCAATGTGGTGATAAGGAGATAGAGAGCACCAGGGATGGCTGTTTTTCCGATGGCAAAGGTGAAAGAAATTGTGAAAATGACAATGGCTATACAGCTGTATGTGGGAGATAGGGTCAAGGCGATGGACACGAGTGCAGGAGACATAGATGAGCAAAAACATGACAGCAGATGAGGTGCCATTGACTGCAGCAGAGGCTGCTGGCGCAACAGATGCTGTTGTTGTAGAGAGCTGTGTGGTAATGTTAGCAGCTGCAGCAGCCAAAGGCCCAAAAACTGCAGCTGCCTCAGTGTAGGCCTCCTCCGCTCGCCCACCCACCGTGGTGTCTGGTGCACGAGAAATCCGAGCAGTGGCAGCGAGGGAGGTGGCAGCAAATTCAGCGGTGCCGAGCACTGCGGCTGCGAGGCCAAGAGAATCAACCGCAGGTGGCACAGAGGAAGAATAATCATCCCGACTGACTGCAGTGGAAGGCCTGGGCAGAGGCGGAGCTCTGCTAGTGAGAAAATGGTTTGGTCTCACCAGTTTAGATCATGCACGAAGTCGTTGTAGGTGACCTGAGTGAGCAGTAGGGTGTGGGGAGAAGAGAAAACCGGCAACCGTGTAGCAATGGTGCTCCACCTCCTGCTCCTCCCACTCACGAACCGCCGCCTTCTAGTTGTAATCTTTGCCTGGGTAGTAGCCAGGAGAGCTCAAGCAAAGAAAGAAGCATTGCTCACGCTTGACCAGCTCCTAGAAGGCTATTACTTGTTTATCAGCAACGACCGCCTCCACAGCCTCTAGGGAGTTCTCTTCGATGGGCTCCAAATTCGGTGGAGAAGTGAGGATGGCAAACAACAGCAGCTGCAGCTGCTGCAAGACGGTTGCAGCTGCAAGTGAATGCAGTCCTGCAGGAGAGAAACTGCGGTGTTGCGGTGCTCAGATACTCCCATCCCGGTCCATGAATAAGAAAGTGGATCGCAGTTGGTGCAGCCAACGACTCTTCTTTGTTGCTGCTGCTCTGATGTACAAGCAGGGGGAAAACAGGGAGGAGGGGAGGTTAATGAGAATGAACAGTAGAAGAAGCAATCACTGCAGTGATGGTTGCAGTTGCAGCGGCCGCCGTCACTGCTGCTACTGTTGTGGCTATGGTGGTAGATGCGAATGCTGCGGAACTTGACTTAACGACCAACTACCACTGTTAGGCCTGCTTCTGAATGCTGCTGCAGCTGTTGCCTTGGATACGGTCTGTGCCACAGCTGTTGAAGAGATGAAAAGGGCAAAGAGGGAGCTCAGAAGGCGACCACTTCTGCATATGCCGTTGTCACAGGAAGAATCGTGTGGAGGCTCTGAGGTCTGAGAGCAGCATGGGGACCTTTTGAGGGTGCAGGGAGAGCACCAATGGTACCATAGTTGCAGCGGCTGCAGCTTAGAGCAGCTGTGGCGGCTAATAATACACTGCATATCTGCAGGTGGGAGCTGGAAAAGGAGCGCGAGAGTACGATTGTCGTTGCTGCCGCGGTTGCGACGAACATCGCACCTGTGGCAGCTGTTGCTTGGAGAATCTATGGCCGCTGATGCCCCGCTGTAGGCCTGCAAAACTGCTGGCTTGAGGGAAGGCGGGCTAAAAGAAGTTTTCGAGGGATGGCTGCAGATGATGGCTGTTATGTTGTTGTAGCTGAGCGCGGCACCAACGTGACGAGCGCGAATGCGTATAACAAGTAGCCGAACGCCGAGCACCCGAGAAGGCCCCCAACTTCATTTTTTTCACTTTCAGAGGTGAGTGGGTGCACGAGGGAGAGATACACCCTCGCTGCTCTAACACTAGCACCAAGGAGAAACAAGTGAGCAGTAGAGAGCAACTGTGTGAGAGAGCAAGTAGATGAAAGCTCTCACATCTACAGTTTTGAGAAACGGGAGCAAAATGTATGGGTGAGGCTGGGTGTCGTTGAAATCGGTCGTTGGGCTCCTCAACGATCGACTTGAGCGATTCCTGTCCGCGTAGTTTTGGCCTTACAGTTGTGTAGATGGGCACTCTACGTCGATACGTCCGGATAAGCTCAAGGCTTCCCTCCTCCAACAATCCTAGCGGGCCCCACACAGAAAACGGATGACTGAATGGAATCGGCCCAACAATCTCCGTTTCAACCAATCACATGCGAAAATCGATAGTTGGAACCTCGACATGCGTCCGCGTTCGGGAAGAGACGCTTCGGATCTGACTGGCTGCGCTTGTCTTCTGACCGGCGACGATGATGAGATCTAGGCGGCCCGCAATTCGTGGACTCCACATGTCCTTCAACAACATGCGCCGCGAACTGTCCGATAGCGTCCAACGACCGATTTCAACGACACCCAGACTCACCCTATGTTGCGGGTGAGAGTCTGTTGAGCTCTCACCGTGAAGCGAGCCCCGTGAAGTGTGCATCACACACAAAGTGGAACCCTACTCCATCCTTGGGGCAGAGCCAGACCTCTCGGATAAAATTGAGAGCTGTTGTTGCAGGAAAAATCTGGCAGCATGACTCCAAGGGGATCAGCAACCGAGAGTTAGCTGCACCAACAATGAAACCGTGAACCACACAAGCATTCTAACGTCTACCATCTTAGAGTGTACATGGGCATGCACCGAGGCTACAAAAATCGAATCAACGGAAGAATGGCAAAAGGTGCTATCGGCAAGGCCATCGTCTCAAGCCCAAAGTTGTACGTCAACAGAGCATCGGAACATCAGCGGAGTGAGACACAAGCTCGGCCTCCTCGTGTGTGTAGTTGCAGTTGTGCACCATTCGTTTTGAGTCGTAGCTATGTTGGTTTAAATCGTGCACAGGTACGTGTGTATGGATTTCACTAGGCAAGAAACTGTCTCAGTATCACAATGTCTAGGCACCAACACCAACACCTCCAAAACTTGGATGCTCGGGTGGACACGGAGCTGTCGGGATTAAAACGAGGTTTAGACGCTTTGCAAAGCGTCTTAACCAATTCAACGCTTTGCAAAGCGTCTTAACCAGTTTAATCAAAACTTGAGTGCTCAGGTGAACACACAACTGTCAACTTCTGCAACACATGGGGTGGCAGCGAGTGTCGACAACTGAACTATCTTTCCAACAATCTTTATGTGTGCTCTCTGTATGTAAATCCCACCAATGCTCCATGCTAATGGCAAGCACATGCCCCTATCAACTTCCAATCCGGTGTCCTCAAAGCTCCATTTCCTCCTGAACGAGTGAACGAGTGAGAACGTGCCACGCGGCTGCAGGGTCTGGTGTGGCGCCAGCGCTGAAGTTGCCTAAGAAGGGCTCGAGGGCGAGACGGGAAGCCGGAGGGGCGACAGGGACGAGAGCCCGGACGGCACGACCAGCGTCATACAGCTGGTTGGCCAGGGTGGCGCCATACGGCAAGGTGTAGTATCCCCACATGCCCTCACCCTGCGCCCACATGCAGAAGCTGAGCTCCCAGCTCCGGAACTGCTCGCCGGCCTGAAGCGGCGGCGGCGGCATCTCAAAGACCTTTTGCCTGCGGCCGGCACCCAGAGTGGGGCCAAGGACGGAGGTCACTGTCTGCTGCTGGCATAGAGTCTGGTGCTGCGCAAGGTATTGCGTGGCAGCAGACACAACTGGGTTGGCGCACCCTGGAGGGGGGAAGGACGGAGGCGCATTGGGGGCAGACTGGGAAAGTACTGGTTGCAATGTCGCAAGCTGCTGCGTCAGGGCGGCAAGCTGTTGCTGAAGAGCAGCGAGGGGGTCAGGGTTATCGCCAACAACGTCAGAGGGTTGCTGGCCCTGCTGCTCCTCCTGCTATTGCTGCTTCCGCTGTTGCTGCTGCTCCTGCTACTGCTGCTGCTGCTCCTGCTTCTCCTGCTGTTCCTGTTGCTCTTGCTGCTGCTGTTGCAGCTAATGCTGTTGCTGCTGCTGCTCTTGCCGTTGCTGCTGCTGCCGCTGCTACTGCTGTTGCTGCTGCTGCTGTAGCCGCTAGAAGAAAGGGGGGGCTGGGGGTCCCCCCAACAGAGGAGGACCCCTCCTCAGTGGGGCTTCTAGCCATGGTGTGATGCCCTTTATTTTGTTTGTTTTTTTTTTTTCTCTTCGGGGTTGCTGATGTCAGCAGTGGCGTCTTGCTGAGGGCGGTGGACGTCCTGCCCACCCTTAGGATTGTTTCCCCCTTCCCTTGCCCCTTTCTTTGCTTTTTGTTTTTTTGTGTGTTTTTTTAGTTGATGACGTCAGCAGTGACGTCAGTAGCGGGATCCTGACCTCAGCAGTGGCAGTTGTTGGGGTCGCTGCTGCAGCTGCTGTTGCTGCTGCTGCTGTTTGCTGCTGCTGCTATGGTTGCTGCTACAGTTGGTGGTGGTGCTGCTGCTACTGATGCTGCTGCTGCTACTGCTTCAATTGTTGCTGCTGCCGCTGCTGCTGCTATGGGTACTGCTGCTGCTGCTGCGGCTGTAGTTGTAGCAGCAGTTGCTGCTGTTGCGGGCTGCTGCGGCTGCTGCGGCTGCTGCAGTAGCGAAGGCAGCTGTTGCAGCAGCGGCGGCGAAGCAGGTGGGATGGGGGATATTGTTTTGCTCTTTTTTTTTTCTCTTTTGTTTTTGGGTTACATAGTAACCTTTTTGCGATCACTTTTCTTGCAAAAAATCAGATTTTATGATTGGTCCGTCCTCCAGAATTTCTTCGCCGACGGCAGGACAGACTTCTGAAGACGGACGGAACATGCTTGTTCGATGTTCCCGGGTCAAAAACGTAAAGTGGTCACGTACATCATGAACGAAGGGTGTAAAGAGATGGGAAAAAATACGGGAATGCTATATTGCAGTTTAATGATTTATTTCATGTACATCATGAACATATTGTGTGATACAATTAATTTGGAATGACTTCAATAACTTTTTTCCCTCTTTTCGGGTACATAGAAATTAGTTCACTTTTCTCGCAAAAAATCCGATTTTATGATTGGTCCGTCCACACGAATTTCTTTTCCGATGGCCGGTCGGACTTCTGAGCACGGACGGAACACCCTTGTGTGGTGTTCCCAGATCAAAAACGGAAAGTGGTCATGTACATCATGAACGAGGGGTGTAAAGAGATGGGAAAAAAGTGGGAAAGCTAGCTTGCCGTGTAAAAATTTATTTCTTGTATTTAAACGTATAAATAACGCCTCTGTGTACACTATAAACATATTATGTGGTACAATTGATGTGGAACGACTTCAATCACTTTTCTTTCTCTTTTTGAGTACATGGAAAGTAGTTCACTTTCATGATCCTAGTTGCTACATCAATGTCTTTCGTTTAATGTCTGGTCCGTTCACTTGAGCTCAGACAACGAATGGAAAAAAAGGTATACGATGTGCCTGGGTTAAAAATGCAATGTAGTAAGGTATACTTCAATGACAACGGTATAGAAGACATGAACGTGTTAGTTGGACGTCTATCTATTATTGGAGGAAAACGTTGCTATTCATATGGATTTTTTTGGTCAAATATATTTCTAACAACTTTTTGTGGGGCGATCATGTGGACATTTTGAAATCAAGTGCAATGTAGCTAGACTACTGTGACAACAATTCTCTTTGTATACGACGACATCTTTCATCTATGTACCTCGAGTTTATTTTCACAAAATTTCCTCAACGGCTACAAGTTTTTAGTACCCTTTACCTGTTTACCCTTGTAATTTTTTGGTTGTGTACGTTGTTACATGTGTAACTTTAATTAATGCAATCCCAAAAAAATCCAGGCAACATTTCTCCTACACATGGAACATTTCATGTACTTCTCTACTCGTCTACCTGTTTACTTTCGTGCCTGTATAATATGTTATTTGTGTAACTGTAACACAGATTATGCCGAACAAATTCCGATAGCATTTTCCCCATACCTGGATCACTTTAACTACCTTTCTACTTGCCTACCTCTATATCTTTTCACCCCTGTAGATCGCTAAAGTTGTGCATTTAATGTATGATATCTTGAGAAAATTTTGACAGCATTTCCCTTACACCACCAAAAACTTTAACTACCTCCTTGCCTATCTACCTCTCGACATTTCTACCCCACTACCTTGTTATCTGTCTATTTACTGTTGGTTCGTGTATTCGTTTAAGTATTCACGGACGCTATGGAACTATGACACCCATATGGTGAGTACAAGATGGAGCGCTATAGCTCCAAGTCAACCTCTGATGGGTTGTTGGGAAATGATGTCTCCTTGCATCATCCCGACAGGAAAAGATTGATGGTACATTACACCTACCTCCTTACCTTGCTTACCTGTGATGTTTGTTGTCTTGGATTTGCACCGCCATGGTTGTATGATGTACACTCCTTGTCATGAAACAATTGTGTGCATAATGAGTATTGTCAACGATGTCAAAATCATCCATAGTCAGATGTTGAGGCACAATTGTGACTTTGCACGAAACGCGTTGTTTGATGTCATGTCGACATTGTCGAGAGTTCGTACAACTGTTGTTCCATACCAAAGAATTGTGGCGAGTGTGCATTGCATGAATGCCCGTGAAAACGACACCTATGCACAGTGCCACTAAGCAGACACCACAAGTTGTTACTTGGACCACGACGAACAAGTCACGACATGCCTAGACAACAAAACACAAACACGGCCATCGATGAAGAACAATGCGACGCTACGGATGCAGACTTCACAGCCCGTCACAAGAACAAAGACTGCGTTGGTCCTCCGCAGGTTCACCGGCCCAACCGTGGTACAATGACACACTCTGGATGGGTAGCTCCCCATTGTACCCCAACGCCACACGCTATTGACCCTATCTCACATCTTACACACAAACAACGTGCAAAAATGTTATGATGCACAATTCACCTTGTGAAAGATGTCAAACGTTGACGTGACAAGTGTGTAACGATGGCTATCGTCACAAGCCAGGAAAACAATTGCGGTTTCCGAAAAATTTTATCATAAAAAAGGTAAAACAAGGCCATTGGAATGAAAAAAACGTCGCAATTTTGATCTTGGGTTGAAAATTTAAAACATATTTTTTAAACATCCCTCACAATATTCCATTTATATGGACATGTAGTGGTCAAATGCCACTTATCCTCGCATAACATGTCTCTTCACATGTAAAAACTATACGATGCATGCACCAGTATTGCCATATTGAACACAAAATAAAGTGAAAAACTTAGAAAATTTTAACAACAAAAATTAGTATGTTGCGACCGAAAAATTTGCTCACAGTACAATTCGCCCGTCTATAAAAAAAACGCCCCAATTATATTCTCTAGTCGCATGACTTTCACTTTGCAGGGTACAAATGTTTGACCGTCTTGTTGACTTTGTCGAGAGTTCTTGCAACTCTCGTTCCATACGGAAGAGTTGTGACGAGTGTGCATTGCATGAATGGCCGTGAAAACGACACCTATGCACAGTGCGATTAAGCTGACACCACGACTTGTTACTTGGACCACGACGAACAAGTCACGGCATGCCTAGACAACAAAACACAAACACGGCCATCGATGAAGAACTGTGCGACGCTACGGATGCAGACTTCACAACCCGTCACACAAACCAAGACTGCGTTGGTCCTCCGCAGGTTCACCGGCCCAACCGTGGTACAATGACACACTCTGGATGGGTAGCTCCCCATTGTACCCCAAGGCCACGCGCTATCGACCCTATCTGACATCCTACTCACAAACAACGTGCAAAAATTTCATGATGCACAGTTAACCATGTGGAAGATGCCGAACGTTGACGCGACATGTGTCTAACGATGGCTATCGCCACAAGCCAGGAAAGAAATTTGCGCTTTTCAAAAATTCAATGTTAAAATGGGCAAAACAAGGTCGTTAGAATGAAAAAACGTCGTGATTTCAATATTGGGTTGAAAGCTTAGAACATATAATTTTAAGATCCCTCACAATATTCCATTTATAAGGATATGTAGTGATCAAATGCCACTTATCCGGGCATAACTTGTTTGTCCATACGTAGAAACTAAACAGTGCATGCACCAACATTTCTATATTGAGTACACAATAAAGTGTAAAACTTGAAAAAAGGTAAGAATAAAAAAAGCATGTTGCTGCCAAAAATTTTGCTCATCGTACAATTTGCCCGTCTATATCAACTAAACACCGTAATTTTGTTCTCTGATCACATGACTTTCACTTTGCACGGTGCAAATGTTTTATCGTCTTGTTGACTTTGTTGAGAGTTTTTGCAACTCTCATTCAATACCGAAGAGTTGTGCCAATTGTGTAATGGAGAAATAGCCATGAAAACGACACCTATGCACAGTGCGATTAAGCTGACACCACTACTTGTTTCTTAGACCACGACAAACAAGTCACGGCATGCCTAGACAACAAAACACAAGCACGGCCATCGATGAAGAACTGTGCGACGCTACGGATGCAGACTTCACAGCCCGTCACACAAACCAAGACTGCGTTCGTCCTCCGCAGGTTCACCGGCCCAACCATGGTACAATGACACACTCTGGATGGGTAGCTCCCCATTGTACCCCAACGCCACGCGCTATCGACCTTATCTCACATCCTACTCACGAAC
>SZWC01012353.1:70917-83417 GCA_023375785.1 Penium margaritaceum | reverse complement strand
TTGACACTTACACTTACACTTTTAATACATTGTACCCTCTTTAAACTTTTGCACCCTCTAACCCTTTCAGTTTTTAACTCATACCCGTTCACTCTCTTACCCTCTTACGTCTTCTAAGACACACACTCTCTCACATTCTCACAGCACTCCATCCCTGTGATTGCACATTGTCTCTATCTCTATGTGTATTGATAAATGCTCTCGTTATATCTTTTCCTTGTGTTCCAAGATTGTCTTTCACGTGAATCTTTGGTCTAAGAAGTTTGTTTTCTTCGTTTTTGTATGTGCAAGATATTATTCAATCCATCTGTTTTCACAAGGCAAGAAAAAATGTTATCCATCCACTTGCAGCTGAGTTTATGATAGTTAGATGAGACTTTATAGTTTTTTTACATGGGTACTCTGTATGCCTAGGCAATGGACATCCTCCCCCCCTTCTCTCCCCTCATGGCATGTTTTCCCTTTTGCCGTTGCTTCTCTCTCCATCCATTTGTCTCATCTGCCCATCAACACACACACACACACATACACACACACACACACATATACACACACCTACACACACACACACATACACACACATGCACGCACACACACACACACACACATGGCTGCAAAATGATAAAACTATGAAACAACTGGTGTACAGATTTCTCAACATCTTAGCTGCTCTAGGAATGCTCGTTCTTGGAAGGTGTCTGGGGTGACTCTCTCTTTAACCATGGCCCTTCACACAAGTGAAGTATTCGAGATGGCATTGCGAACTCAAGAATTACATGAGGAAAAACAAAGAGGGAATATAATTCCACATTGTTTCTGAGATTTTTCAGCACTTTTTTACTAAAAGGAGTACTTCATAACTAAAAACATTTGTTCACGTAATACATGCATTTTGGGATACATGTTCAACTCAAGCTGAAGACGATAGTTTGTCTTTCCGTTCAACATTTATAGACCACCTTCAATCAGTGTCTCATTGTTATGCCTGAGCACTTATCAACACTATGTGGATTGAACCTCAAGCACACATTCTGAGAAAGGGATAATGAATGCCAGAAAAGAAATCCTCAGTTGTCTTAATTGGTTGAGACTTTATGAAATTAAATCCCCCCTAAAGAAACTCAATTCTGAATCTAGATTGTTTCTTACTCATTTGTGCTTTTTAATACTCTTTCATTAAGCTTGTTACCATGAATTCAAGCTTAAAGGTAGAGAATTGACTATAAAAAAGTCAAGCATCATATTTAATATTGAACATCAAAGAAAGAAACATTTTCCCAAACAAAAGATGTACTAATATACTATGAGAAAATGAAGGAACAAGCCTTCACTCCTCTAAGTCTGGATTTGAAGAACTCCACTCCCCCCTTCTCCCCTCTCATAATGGATGCAGATGACCAGCTATGGAAGAGAAAATGCTGTGAAGTAGCGTTGTGCTAGTGCTATCCTTTTCCTCATCATCAGCAATTTCTCTGCCTGCCAACGTCGCAACACTTTACTACACATGGTAGTTTCCCCACTCTTAATTCTACATGAACATGGAGAGAACACACACACATGGAAAGCTAATACTCGGTATGGAGCCACCACCTTGACAATGCACAACAACGACCTAGCTGAACTCCTTTGAGGGCTAGACAAGCACAACTTCACAAGAGGAGGTCATACTTGGAACTATCACCAAATCCTCCTAGGTATTCGTGGTTTGCAGTGACCACTTCTCCATTCCTCGTAACATCATCACGTAAGTACGACATGTTGAAAATCTTCCCCTCCGCATGCACAAGTGTGGTGTTAAGAGGCACCGATAAGCAGCTCAAGAGAGGAAACCCCTCACAATTGCTCATAGTGGCTCAAGGATTGCTCGGATCCTGAAGTGAAGGATAGCCCCTCAAAAGATGACGAATTGAATTTGTTTTCAACTTCTACTCGATGAATTTATTGGAAGTCTTTTCACTGGAATCAGACAAGTATCTAGCGAGATATGAGCTTCCAAAGTAAGGGTGTGCGTGGTGGCTGTGGGAGCTGGTCACGACTTGACTTTCGGTGAATAATAGACCAGACTCAACAACAAATGTCCATTTAGAGATTTTGCTCTGAAGCTATGTAGAGGAGTGTGGTTCATAATCCTCTGGATTCTTGAGTGCATTTTGTTACTCAGTGAATTCGCCAAAATTGTGGCTCGGTGTCCGAAGCTCAGGAGGACGATTTGTTACTAGGGGACTTGGTCCGAATCTTGACTGCAGGTTCGCGGAAAGGTTTCAAACCACGTCACACCCCATCACCAAAGTTGACCCAAAAGTGGGAGGGGATTGCATAAAAATAATGTAGGGAATCCCAACACCACGTGTAATGGGATATTCGCCTTAGGAAAGGCACTTTGGACGTGAAGGAAGACGCCATGGCGTGTGCGCACCATTAAGGCATTAGGCTGTTTTGTGGTGGGTGAGACTTGTGCTTCAGCAAGCGTAACTTCGGCTAGGCTTGGCCAAATTGTGCACGGTTTGGTGCGTTATAGAGCTCATGACTTGCGGTATAAATTTTTTGATCATGTTTATGAAAAGAAGAACTAACACAAAATGTTGTTGTTCCCTTTGCAAACGGATCGTCTGCATAATTTTGCTCACATAGCATGTGGTGACGAGAAAGCTCATGTGCAGTCTGAGATTCGACCAAAACATAAGACGTGATCCTTTAGGGAAGATCACAAAAATAATCAGGATTACACCAGATGGATTTCTTGACAAAAGGGTTATCGGCCCACAAGTGTGATCATCTGTAACGTTCACGTCTTACCCAGCGTACAGGATTGTCATCTTAGGCGTTGCTGTGAAATTTGAGAAGCCGTCGGAGCAGAAGTTGCGCAAATGGTGCAAAAGTAAACACAACCCATTTAGATGTATGCGTGTGGACCAGGCTTTAGGCTATGGAGGTGGCAGTTTGAGCTGCCCTCTTGCATAAGGGACTACTAGACGTCATGTTGGGAAAGGAGGTGCTCGTAGAGGCGACTACAATAGATGCACAGAAGAAAGCCTTAAAAATGAATAACACGGAGGCACTCATGCTCCTGGCATTCGGGGACAATCCGGTCGTAGTGGGGTACTTTCAAGGCGGTAAGCTGGCAGCTGAAGCTTAGTAAAAACTCTGTGCCATCCATCAATCCAAGTCGACCGTGAACAAAATCTTCAAGATGAAGCGGTTCTTCATGGTGAGAATTAAGGAGGGAGAATATTTAGTCCCCGCCATGTAGTAGGTTGAGTCGCTTGCCTCAGAATGGAACGATTTGGGGTGGAAGATCAACACGCAACTGTAGGAGATGGCCATCCTCATGACCTTACCTGACAGTTAGGCCTCCCCATCACCTATGGTGCGATCACAGAATACATCTACATTAAGGCGTAGTACGGGAGATGCAAGGAATCCTCATCTTCTTCATTAGCCCTCGTCGTCAAAACGTGTGGTGGCAGAATAGAGGGCAAAGGAAGCGACGGAAAGGGTGGTGGAAACAAAGTGCAAAGAAAGATGTGTGCCGCAACAATGGCAAGGAGGGCCTTTTGGCATGTGAAAGCCTGGAGGAGGCGGAGGCCGGTGGCAAAAAAACCAAAGGCAAGTCACTCTTCAATGGCAATAAGAACCATTTCCACAGAAAGGTCAAAACGCGGTGCCTGGATTCCACGACGGGGGAGCACGCCTAGGTTGAGAAGGTGGGGACCATCACCTACGAGAAGTCCTCTGAGTCAATGGTGGTTGCGAACGACAAAGTCAAGCTAGCGGTCAGCCAAGGCGACGTGGAGGTGGAAGTCATGATGGGCGATATGAAGGAGCTACGCACAATCCTTGATGAGAAGTACAAAGAGAAATATTGTAAATTTTATTCTATCTTGTTTGCTGTTGATGTAAACTTGCTTATACCTCTTCCATGAAGCTAACATCTACTTTTACTTTTACATGAGAGACTAGAGATGTATAATGTAAGGATGAGGCTTCCACGGTGATATGATGAGTTACACAAATCTCAAGGGTTGTGAACATGCAATTTTTGCTAAGTAGCATGAAGAAATTCGTGTGGAAAAACAAATGAATGGGTTTCTTAGGATTGGATACGTTGTCTTCAAACAAAATATTCATTTGTTCCTAAAACTGTGTTATTTTGGCATATGATAACGTTTAAGGCCAAAAAGGCAGTTGTATCACTTCTTAGCTTTATGGTTAGCCCTATTGTTGTTACCCATTGTAAGAACAAACCTTCCATGTGTCAAAGAGGCTTCTTAACAATTTGTTTGAACACACATCATGCCTAGTTGATCATTCTTGTTGATGTCCATCCAAGGAGGCTTTGTGTTTTTAACCATGTGAATGTGCTTTTGTTTAATAGATCACTGATCATGGTTGATGATGCCTTATATCAATGCTCATAGAGCTTGAATGTGCAAACAAAAATTCCATTCATGATTACTCATAATTTGTAATGAATGATTTTGTATACCCACTTCATGTTCTGAGACAATCCATTTTAAATATGGTGATAAACATTGAATATGGGAGAGGTAAGCATGTCAAAGAAATTTATTTTTATATGCCGATCATGTTTTCCTGAACAAAAATAGAATTTACAAGCATTATGTTGGAGTGTTCCACAACAAGATATGTTTTGGTTATTTTACTTCATTTTTCATTCATGAAAGTGAGAATTGCTTTGCAAAAGTGGAGGATCCTTTTACATCAAAATTAAGTAATGGAATCAAGACGTTAAACACTTGATAATAAACGTATATGATTCTGACTCGAACGAACCAAGTACCACTGCAAGTGATGGATTCTAAATGGGCTTTGGTTTTAAGATAGTTGGAAAGGAAGTCGCATACGTTTTGAACATTGGTGAAGGTTTTTGGAGAAATAACAACTAAGAAAATTCATCATTTTTGACATTTTTCACCTGTTATTTACTATCAAGAAGACTATGGAGGGTACCCGATGTTTCATAGGGTTGAAAATTATTGTTTTGTTAAATTGGAGCCTGTTATGGGTTCCTTCGTTTTGAAAGAATGGTTAAGATAGGAACTGATGATTGAAAGTTCATGGTTTCAAATCCTAGTACTAAAGGTGCTCCATGGATTTGAGCATAGGTTGTTTTCTCATTGATCTATAAATTTTTTTATTAGTTGGAATATATAATATTGAGATTCTTTTGCACATCCATCTTGTACTTGATTATGTAGCTACCTATTGTATAAAATGTTAATCATACTGTACTATGCAAGTGTTATAAATTAGCATACCATTTTTTTCTCATCTTCTTTAAAAAAATATATATTCTCTAACCTGTGCTACATCTCTACATTAATGAAACATTGTTTGAATTAACTCTACATGATGACAAGCCCGTAGGGCAGCTTAAGGGTAATTATGTCAAAATTTGCACACTGTGGATGGGTAAACATATGAGGTAAGATTTTTTCTGTGGAATGTACAACATTTTTTGTCATAAATAAGTTCATAGGAGCTTTGATATAAAATACTTTGTTTTTTTTTCCTTTGTGATAAATGGATAGATTATCCTCCTCCCCCTCACCCTCTTCCTCCCCCTCCTCCCCCCCTCCTCCTCCTCCTCCTCCTCCTCCTCTTCCTTATGATAATCTATCCATTTATCAGTAAGGCAAAAAAAACAAAGGATTTATTCAAGAAACAAAACAATCCGAAGGATCTGGGCAAAGTGGGTGTATTTCTTAGAACACAGGTTATACAAAACAAGAAGGAAGGTTTGATTGCGATAGGACAACAATGATACGTAAGGGTTTTGGCCACAAAATATGCTATAGTGCTTGAGACTATGAGATTGGAACTTACTCCAATCACTTAATCATATATGAGCAATCGACTCACCCATGAAACTGTGTATCAACAAGTGAATTGGGAAGTGAACAAACTAGTGAACATGGATGATTCACATAAACTACTATATATCACATAGAGCCCATTATAGGTTTTGTTCTCTACAAGGAATGTTCACATGGACTTTGCTAGCATGCATTCATGTGGATGTTTTGTGAAAAATGCCTGTGTACAAGAATACACTCATTGATACACTAATCGACTAGTGCGTAAATTTGAGGTGATTAACCATAACTCCACTTATTAGGGGATAAAAGACATCACTGATCAAATACATGTAACACCTAATGGTTTCGTTGATGCTCCATTGATTTAGTCCATCGTGGGCCTTTTGATGTACACTTTTATACTTACTTGACCAGAAATTACTTATGCGGTGAGCCATTTTTCTTGTTTAAGAGTTCCCCACGTAGCCGTCACATGTTGGCTTTGGTCTGATTCCTTCGATACACATACTCCTTTGATGGTCTCTAGGTGGTTGGGTTCATTGATAGTGACTACCATGTTGAATGGAATATTCAACTTAAATAAATTTTCTATTTTGCCTATGCATTCATACAAAAATGTTTTGTCCATAGGATGAATCACGTGTGAAATTATGGGAAAAATATGCCATTTATTCCATCATTGTTCTCACTTTTATTCTTTCTGCATTTGACTTTAGGAACACAAGGAAAGCGATGCAGCACATTGTTTGAAAAAAATGATTTTCAGGTTCAAGACTTCACAAGCGTTCACAAAGAATCTACGGATCAAACGCTTCCTCAGGCTTCGCAACCACTGAATCGCGAAATAGATCAGAGCTTCCTGTTACAGCCACCTCTGCCATAACTTTGCGAATACATGTCGTTAAGCACTGATCTAATCTACAAGCTTTCCATGCATTCTTCACAAATTCCTCATTTCCCTTGAGGTAATACCAAGACTTGTGAACCCATGGCAAACACATATTCTACATTTTAGCTCGCCTCAGGTCACCCTTGCCGCTGGTGCCACCTTCAAGGCCCATGCGCACATCATCTGCATGCCATTGATGGTACACACTCTTAATGGCAACTTTAATTTTCCGCTACAAGCCCACATCCGCCAGTTGCACCTTTAAGGTGGAGCCACCGTGTATGAAAAACAACAAGTAGATGTACGAGTAATCGTTTTGAGAAATCACGAAACTTGTTGGAATTATGGGGGCACCAAGTTGGAAAATCATTTTCTATATCCAGACCTTCCTTCATAAACGTGCACACTCCCGCTTGTACCATGGGTACACAACGTGCGTGATTTACACCCTAGTTATATGGGCAGTAGGCCAATTGTTGGCGGTGTGATTGAACACAAAGTGGTGGTCCAAAATAGCTCGGTGAGCGTTGGCATTGTCCGGATGGCATCTCTCTTTTCCTTACGTAGATGAGTTGTGCAGGAAGCATGCGGCCAGCCATCGTTGATGCCACTAGCACCATGATTCGGCACTTGTTGTCTAGGTTATAGCATTAGAACCTCCAACTGTTTTGTAGGTCATTTCACGAGCACAAATTATGGAAGAATTGTGTAAGGGTAACTTCATTGGTTGGACTAACATACTGGGGTGGTTAGAAGATTGCATGAGGCAAACGAGGACTTACTATTGGGTACAATGTTGAATCTAGTGTGGTCGCCGTTCATCACAAAGCTTGCATGGACTATGTTCATGACCATGAAGGTCGAAACTCGCTAATGCATGGAGAGTACGGAATCCTCCCAAGTTTTCGACAACTTTTGGGCGACGATGGTCCCGCAACGGTAGGACCAATGCATGCAATAAAAAATGAAGGTGTTGATCTACGCACGTGAGAACAACATGCTCTTGCCGTTCTTTGGTAGCACTTTAAGATGCTTCTCTATCATGGCGGTGAGGACCCTGCGAATGTTTGTAGATTTTATGAATATCCTAGCATTCCTCATGTACGTGATGGCAGCAATTATGACAAACTAAAAATCAGAGGTCCACATAAAAAAGCTGGTCGGGTTGCGGTAGCCATGAGTTTGTCTTGTTATTGATCCTTGCACCTTCACTTCGTCCGTGTGAGTTAGAAATATAGCAACCTTAGGCAACAAGTTGACAGATTTTGGTGCTTATGAACCGGGTACCGTCGACGCATTTAGTTGATTGTAAATTGAGCACCCTCCACTTTCACTGTAGACCTTGCGCTGTAGGTTCACAACTTCGTCGGTAGTGTTGCCATCGACCATGGCTCCATGGATCTGTGGGAGGTGGTCGTCGCCAAGCCAGTTCACGTACTAGTCATAGCATACTATAGGTTGGTCTTTAGTTGGTGCAATTGCATGGGAAAGGCAGGTGTTTGTGGTCCAAATTGCAGATGGGGGGATTGCGAGTGGCTCAACAACCGCAAGGACAAGGTAGTGATCTCTCTTAGGAGGATGTCCGACGGGGCACTTGTATGGAACTTTGCATGGCTTGGGGTGGGCCACATATTGCATATCGAAGAGGTGTTTCCACTCAGCAGTTACTTCCTCTAGAGTGAGACACTTCACCTTGATTTCATATGCGTCTTCATGGAAAATGGAGCAGATGGTTAGAGGTGAAAGGAGCAGATGGAGTTGGGATGCGATTGCGTCCAAGAGTTTCACAGAACTCACTATGAAGTTCAAGGGCAACGACCTCGACCCTTGCACGTTTGGTGCAAGCAGAGTAGCACGCTCATTGCTTCGTCTCTTAGTCTTTGAGAGTTCATTAGTGACACATCGGATGTCGTAATTTGACGGAAATCTGCACTTTGCGGTTTCAAAGGATTAAACTTCGAAGTTCCTTAGACCATCAAACACTGCGCAACTGCCAAGAATTGAACAATAGGCAAAGGTGAATCTCTTTTGCCACAAGTCCTATAATAGGCTACCATCCACAAAAGAAAAAAGGACCTAAGCCCGACTAATATGAAAATCACTAAAAAACATCCCTAGATTCCAACAAATTTGCCATTCAGTAGGGTACCTTGTTTGGTAGCAGAGATTTCTTACTTGGGAGAATTTGAGTTTTACAAGGGTTTCTATAAGATGTTCCAATCACTGAATGCTTTCCTTTACCATTACTTGTGGCCTCAGGATGTTTGCTACACGGTTCAACGATAAGAGTACTCTGTAAGACAGGTGCATAGAAGCTTACATAGTCATTATATGTAACCGTTTGTCTTCCTTAGGAGGAAAGATGAGATATGGATGATTAGTTCAATTTTGAAAGTGGTGATGTTATAGATTATGCTTTGTGATTTGGTGTAGACGTCTAAGATGTGCATGAAAGGCCACAAAAGTAGGATTCTATAATGCTAGGGCTTGAATTGCATCATTGTTGTTTCATGATGTCCATTGGTCGAGGTCCGGGAAGGGTTGCATTTTATGTCTCCTTAGTTTTGAGATTTACCCCTTATCCTCTTTGGCCTCTTTGGCCCATTGTATGGTTCTTGGGCACATCATGATACTGTCATTTTTATTTGGAGTAAAAGTTGTGTAGCTTCCAAGTTTGTTAAGACATGCTTTACTACATGCTTTAATCCAAAATCTTTCTTGAAAATATCAAGAAACCATCATTATACTTTGGCGGAATTGCGGGGACCATGTCAACGGAGTTGTCACTCATGGCGGCCTCTCCACATTGCTCAAACGAGTCCTTGGCTTGGAGTCGATCGGATAGGATGGTCAGAGGGCGGAAGATTCTTAAACGTCTAAGGTCTTTCCCCCATTGGGCTAAGCTTCCTTTTTATACCACATAGGTATCTAAATACCGGGGTTCGAGTTCCTTTTTGGACTCCGGGGCAGTTCCAGTCCTAGATGTGAGGAGTTTTCACACATGACGACCTCTTCGCAAGGCTCAAACAAGAGTGTGGCCTGTGGGTGATTTGACAGAATGAGTTGAGGGCCATAGACTCTCATTAACTGCTAGTCGTTGTTACATTGAGCGTGCTTTGCATACGTGGTGGGAAGAGGTAGTGCCAATTAGAGAGTTCTCAGGCGCGGCCGATGAAGCACCCAGATTGAGACTTTTCCACCTGATTCGATAGACAAATGGTCCCCGTTCTTTCATCCGGCCGCGGCTGAAGATTCTCCAAGGAATGACGAATGGGCGCGCTGCTTGCCCAATTCTGACGGGCGGCAGGGAGAATCTAGGCGCAAAAGCGCGGGCCGCTCATCGGATCTTTCAGGCGCATGCGTGGTATTGTCAGAAAATGCCTCCTGGGATTGTAAGCGCAATGGTTTGCGGGACTTCCCTCGAGAAGGAAAGAGGAATATGCAAGTTCGTTCTGTCATCGATTTGGATACGTGCGCGTGAACACGTCAGAATGACGGTGAACACGCCCGATTTTCGCCACGCACCGCTGCTTCGTTGATCGCGCACGTTGGAGAACGTGCAGCCCTGCGCTGTCTCTTCTGTAGCTGGCGCTCCGGGTGGAGCGGCTGATGGCGGATATCATCACCAGCTCCCGCCGCTTCCATGGCGTGGGTCGACTTGCCATCAGCGATGCTCGGCCCTCGCCTTCAGTGCCTTGGGCCGAGCATCAGGCCACATGTACAAATGGCTGCCTTCGCCATTAAAGCGCCATCTGACTCATTACAGTTCCTCGCCCGCCGTGATTGGCCGTGCGACCACACCTCCCTCCCTTCCTGCGCGCCGGTCACGCTCTCCCTGGCCCGTGTGCTTCTCGGCGGCGTCTTCGCGTTCCTCCGCTTTGGACTTGCGTGCCCCTACGCGGACAGTCTCGCGGAGGCGAGACCGAGCCGGGAACGAGCGAGCGCGTGGGACGTCGAGAGCGACTACGCGCTCAGAAGATGGGCGAAGAGACCACACCTCCGGGTAATGCGCACCGCCTTTGACGTAACATGTACCCCGTAGCGCGTAGACTGTGAGGCCTGTGGCTAGGACGTGTAGCCTGTCGTGCTGCATGGCAAGCAGTCGGTCCGACATGGAAGCGAACTCGCCCGGGCATGAGAACGTCTGGTCCAGCCCGTTTTCGGGCCGTCCGCCCAGAGACAGACGCCTCAACGCCGCGCCTTGTCACGCGCTTGTGCAACGAGCGCGGTGGTGAGAGCAATCATTCGCACCACGTGCACCAGGGAAGAACACAGCCGCGCTTCCAAACGCCGCCATCTGACGTGGAGTAATCAACACGTCGGCTCCACGTCAGACGCACGTTTGAAAGACGTCCGCACTGGTATGAAGAGAAAACCGGCCTCCGAATTGGGGTTCGCGCTCTCGCGCGTCGAGCGCTCGCGCGCCTTGAGTGCTCGCGCGCCTCGAGTGCTCGCTCGCCTCGGCCACCTGACTCCGAATCCAGGTGGCCGGTCGGCAAGCTATTATCTGTGCGACTACAACTCTCCTGTACGAACCTCACTGGTGAACGTAGAGCGCGCCGCCCTCGCGCGACGCGCGGCGCGGGCGGTGAGCGAATCGCATCCCCTGTTCAGGCCAACGAAGGTGGGCTTGGCTACGTTGCCCAGCGCGATCGACCTTCAAGCGCACGTCTGCTCTGTCTGCAACAGCAGGCTGTCGTGGCCATTGTGCCGTGGTACGATGCACTGTCCATCGAAGTCGCCACACAGCTTGCTGCGTTGCTCTTCCGTCGGACAATGATGTAGCTGCTGCTGGTGTTGTTGCTAGTTGTGTTGCTGATTGTGGTGGTGCTGCCTCTGGTGGTGGTGGTGGTGGTGGTGGTGGTGCTGCTGCTGCTGCTGCTGCTGCTGCTGGTGCTGGTGCTTCTGCTTCTGGTGATGCTGCTACTGCTGGCGCTGTGGCCGCTGTTACATCCGCTGCTACTGCTGCTGCCGCTCCTGATGCCACCACCGCCGCCGCCGCCGCTGTTGCTGTTGCTGCTGCTGCTTCTGCTGCTGCCCCTCTTGGCACCATGAATCGACCCTTTCTCCCGCTTTACACGGGCAGAAGCAGTCTTCCTTGAGCTAGGTTGGGTGTTACCGTCGCCTTCCCATGCCATGCAATGTTGACCATGCCATGCAATGCTGACCATGCCATGCAATGCTGACCATGCAATGCAATGCTGACCATGCCATGCAATGCTGACCATGCAATGCAATGCTGATCATGCCATGCAATGTTGACCATGCCATGCAATGCTGATCATGCCATGCAATGTTGACCATGCCATGCAATGTTGACCATGCCATGCAATGCTAGCTAGCATTCAGAGCATGCTACAAGATCCAGCTACCCTGTTTTCATGTGTATCTGGATGTCTGTTTTCATGTGTATCTGGATGTCTGTTTTCATGTGTATCTGGATGTCTGTTTTCCTTTTCCTCCAATGCAGCCAACGCCAAGATGGACGATGCCCCTCCACCACAGTAAGCACACAGTCTGCGCGTCCTCCCTCCGCTTCACATGACAATCATGATCTGTTTTCTGTTGCAATCGACACTCGAGTCATCGAGCAGTAGAGATTGTTGGGTAGCGCAGCATGGCACAGCGCAAGTTGTGCTGCATATCACATCACAGCATCCCAGAGCTAAACAGAGAAGAGAAGAGGAGAGAAGAGACTAGCAGACGATGAGAGAAGAGACTAGCAGACGATGAGAGAAGAGACTAGCAGACGATGAGAGAAGAGACTAGCA
>SZWC01012353.1:17455-47021 GCA_023375785.1 Penium margaritaceum | reverse complement strand
GTGTTGGTTTTTGCACATCTCTCATTGTGCTCTGTTGTGTCCTCCCGGCTTGTGTACATCGGCGTGCAGATGACTGACGGCGAGACTCGACGCTGATGGAGTGTCGTCCGGTGGAGCCGACGCACGCTGAGGACTTCTCGCAGTTCGCTGGAGCCTCCTCTCTCAGGCGACGCGCTCAGCTCCATCGGCAGGCCTCCTCGGCGGTCGTGCTGCCGGCGGTCATTGACACCGCATTTGCTGCTTGCATGCGTTCCAGCGCATTCCATTGCGTCTGCATCGTCATGCACTGCCTAGGGTCCCAGTTGCATGTTGCATGGCCCTGTGTGGCAGCATAAACCGTTGTGGGCATTATCTGGGTTTAGGCTGCCATAACTCCTCGCTACTATTTTTCTAGCAGATTCTGACCGCACGGCTGCGTTCGCAGCGGCGGTATTATGGTATGGTCCAGTTTTCAGGCAAAACGGACGACGCCCGGGTTTTGGGCTGTCGGCTGTCTGGCAGGCCTCACCGAGAAAACCTGCCAGCCTGAACTGAGCTATTTTCTGATTGGCTGTTGAACTGAGTAACAAGCTCTACAGAGCTGGGGGGGGCCTAGAACTTGGAGGGGTCTCCCATTGTTGTTCATTGTTCATTCCTATTCAGTCACTTACAGTTTTCAGCTGCTTTCTGGCGCTAACACTGGCGCGCGCGTTTCTGAGTAACAAACCCAGAGCTTCCAGACTTAGACTCTAGAGCAGCAGACTGAGGGGGCAGCTGACTTAAGCAACGAGCGTGGAAGCCCGCACGCTGCATCAACAACGCTGCTGCCCCAACCTGCTGCCTAGGCTATTCCTTTTCGGTCTACCAACTTGGAGCTGACCGACGACTTTTCCAGAGCTCTGGACGCTACCCGGGACCTCCTGCAGTTTACCTGTAGTACACAGGAGTTTATCGGTGGACTGGCCGTGGGCCCGATTTGCATGTTTTTGCATTGTGTCTCCACCGTTTGATATCAGATATATGCATGTGACCAGTCGTAGCGTACGGCTTGTGATCCTGCACGTCTAGGTTCATACGGCGTAGCGTTTTGACATGTGTGCGCAGAGTTACGGCCAAAACAGTGGTTTTGGGCTGGTTTTAGGACAGATCTTACACTGCCGCGTGCGACACCCGCCGTGCGCCGCGCCAGGTACTTGCCATGGACCTGTCATTTGTTATCTCTCTCTCTGCAAATGCTATTGAAGCATTCTGACACTTTGACTTGTGTCTCCTAGCCAGACCCTTGCCGTCGTGTGCACGACTTATGACTGTCATCACCGTATGACCAGGCACTGACGCCTAGTCGGCGACTGCGTCGCTAGGAAGCTTCTATGCACTTACTCATGGTATCAGAGAGGTGAGACAGTTCTCACCGAGCTGCGCAACAGAGACGCAACAGAGCAGCAGTAGTGAGAGTCACCGCTACAGCAGATCCACAGGGACCCATCGACGACGGCCGATCGCCGTCGACGTAGCTCACCATCACCACGTGAGACTGCATCAGCAGTAGCCGCTTGCGGCAGCAGGTGACAGCTGCAGTAGGCGCCAGCAGCTGCCAACATTGGCACATGTAGCAGCAGCAGCATTGAGCAGCAACAGCAGTAGTGCAGCAGAGCAACAGCGTAGCAGCATCGGCAGCAGCAGCACAGCATCAGCGGCAGCAGCAGCGGCGGCTGCAACAGCGCAACAACAGCTCTGATACCAAATTGGAAATATTTTAGGGCATGCAGGCCCATGCAAAAACGAACATGAGCTCTGTGTGTGAGTGCGATGCCAGACGGCAAGAATTTGGCTAAGTCTGGAATGCTGAATATAAAAGAACAAGCAGAGTTTACAAATGAGCCCCTAGCGGGCTCATATAGGGGCGCCGGCAGCTGGTCGCACCGGGCTCCGTCACCCCTGCTGAACCCAAATGAGTCAACACGGAGAACACACTGCATGCACCATGACAGCAACAAAGGTGGTCTCCTCAAGGCACAGGAACAGCTCTCCGAGTGCACGGGTCTTGACCACCGAGAAAATATGAGCAGTGCCAAAAAAATCTCGGAATCAACGTCCAGACATCACAGACGGCTTTCCGAACATCGGAAGCCCCACAACAGCCATTGGGTCTCCTCGTCGCACCGGTACAGTCCACCGGGTGCGCGGGTCTCAACCCACAGAGAAAACTCTCCTACCTCCTGACAAGCCCACATGGCTGCCGGAACGCATCGACCGCGTCTCGTCGGCGTTGTCGTAGGTGCTGGAGAAGTCTCGGTGCAGTCCGGAGGCCCGTCGTGTCGTCACACCCTCCTCTACCATATACCCCGAATGTGTGTATATCGGTAAACCAGCGGTGTCGATCGTGACGGGTGGAAGCCACACAAACCAACACTCCCCCTGGCTTACATAACCGTCCACGCCAGAACGAATGAACGAAGGCATGAAACAACAACGTATGCCAAACCACAATATGCACCAGGCAACTACACACACACACACACACCTCTACTACCCACCTAAGGTCTCCCTAGACACTGGCACATGCTACCAAGTGTCTGGGTCTCGACCATGAGAGGAGTGATGCACACGTGCACAAACTAGTGTAATGCACATCACACACATGTCAGGCGACAAGCGGGTCTCCTCGTGACACTGGCGGTACCTGTGCCCGGGTCTAGACCGCTACGAGCAATCCAACACAACAGCATCATCATCTAAACACCGGATCATGGGAGGATCTCCTCGTAACACGGATGCAAATCACCACGTGTCCGGGTCTCGACCCCTAAGAGCGACTCAGCTCGCATACACATGCCACATTTAGTATGGACACACACCAAGACACACGGTCACGTGCTCTCCTCGTGACACTGGTACAACCCACCAAGTGTCCGAGTCTCGACCAACAGTGTGCTATCGTCCACATGCAACTGTGCAGGCATGTAGGATGAGCCACACGCCAGATGCTGTAAATGCTCATATCAGAGCATGCACCTCGCCATGCATCTCCCATGACGTCGCGTCAGGTCGAGGTCCACACAACACTCCTCCTGGGCAGATGAACCTGGTAGCGATGTCCTCGATGGAGATGCTGATGTCGTAGCTGAATAGATCCTGGACGATGAGTCATGTGGTGTGTCCGTCATGTAGAGATAGCTCCTCCTGTCATGTGCAAGTCGGCTCCCGCCCTCAAAGTCGAAGTGGTGTCTCCGGCTACGACTCCTCACGTCGATGCAGCATCACCTGGAATGCACCCGTCCTCATGTGACTGCCAAGGGTCCCAACTCACTGTCTCTCCTCTCTCTGCTCTACCGCGATGCATCTGTGTACGACGGAGGAAAAGGAATGGGCGAGCAGCACGCAAGCGTGGATGAAGTGGCAGAGCTGGCCTCCGAGGCGGGATAGAGCACCCTGAGGCACAGAGGTGTACCGCCGGAAGAGGAGAGCTAGAGCGACGAACCGGATCACCACTCGTGGATGAAGATGAGGATGGGGCAGGTGAGTCGGGTGGATGAAGGTGCGTGATGGCAGTAGTAGAAGAAGGAGGAGCGATGATGGGGTCGACAGGAACGAGGATGGCGGAAGCCGAAGGCACGCTCACCTCTCCTATGACAATGTCTCCAATGGACGTCATACTCGGAGCTCGTACAAGATCCTCCCCGAGTATAGGTGTGCCATATGCTGCTGGCGGAAGGCTCCTGCCAATAGCAATGATGCTTCCCTCCTCTGAGAATCCCTCACGCGCTGCCATCATCTCCCGCTGTAGCATGACTACACGCTCCTGCAGATCAACATAATCTGGCTCAGACATGTCGAGGTGGCCCATGTCGACCTGGTGTAGGATAAATTCTGCCTCACTGGATGCTGCACATGCAGACTACACAACTCGTGAGTACATCGCCATCTGCATCTCTGCTGCAAAAGACAATGGAACCGGTGCTGCTGCATCCTCTTGGGGGTCAACCAAGCTCGCAATGTGCTGAGATACTGGAACATCGGATACAGCTGCAGCTGTCGCATCCACATCACAGCTCGTGTCTGTCATGCGAGGAGTGAGCGGTCGCATGACGAGTGAGAATGAGAAGGAGGAGTCGTCAGAGTCCATGGAGCATGTAGAAATGTCGTCCGTGCAGGTACTACCAGTCTCAGCGTCGATGTGATCAGCAGGGTCACCAACAGGTGAAAACGAGGGGGCAGAACTCAGCTCCTGCTGACGAGGTGACTCCATCCGCGTGTACGTATCTGCTCCACTGTCCTCAACTGCCGCCGTAGTGGACACATGTGTGCAGGACTCCGGCTCGACAATGCCCGTCAAGACGACCAGCAAGAGCAGCTCGCGCTCACGCACTGTCTCGCCGGGAAGGTTGGTCGCTGCCACCTGCTCGATGATAGAGTGAGGACCACCATCTGACTCAGTCATGTATGTCGCCGCTCTGTCGTGTGTAGGTGAACCCAGAGACTCAGGAAACATGGGTGATTCCTCACGCTCAAGCTGATCCTCAGGTAGCGCAGATGACACGGTGAAGCCTGCTGAGTCTGCTGCAGCACGTGTCCCAATGACACCTCTCAGAACTGCTGCTCTCAAGAATGCCTTTACCTCCAAAAGACCAACCGGCCGACTCTACTCATGCACTGCGACTGCTGTCGTACTAGTGTGAATCTCGTGCGCCAACGCCCCCGGAGATCCGTATGGGGCATCCCGATCTCCACGATACTCGTGTGCCACCGCCAGGCCACCACTGGTCGGAGTCGCGAGTGGCACCGCCCAAGCACGCGGCACCTACACTCCTCCTGATGCAACCTGCTGCGGAACGCTGACCTCGACGTTGCGGGGACACACGAGTGGAACGACTACATGAATACATGTCATCACGAGGTAACGTCGTGGTCGTAGGAGAGTGGAGGATCGGGAGGATGGTGGCAGCCTGGGACAGGCCAATAGGTGAAGCTGAAGGGACACCACTGTATGAGGAAGAAAGAGAGGATGAAAAGAGATGTGGTCGAAGAGGCCGTCGACAAACTAGTAGCAGAAGCACGCTCGGTGATGACAAGGTCACAAAGCCACTGCACCGTCTACCGCAGGCCGTGAATCTCGACGAATATGCTCGCCTGAGGTCCAGCTCGAGGATCTACCAACGTCAGCAGATCCCTAGGATGTGGAGGACGCAGGCTCGGACGAGGTTGTAGCCAAGGTGGATGCCAGCCGGGAGGGCGCGTCCAACGACGCCAACCGTGACGTCCATCACCAAAGTAGTAATAGGCGAACGCGCAGGACGCCTGCTCAGATGTCCACGCACTCATCTCTTGCGGTGGACGATGGATAGGTACCGAGGGCACCTGCTCTCGGTGGTAAACACCAAGCCACGGGAGAGAATGAGGCCAGTAGGTACTGTCACTCCTGGAGGTCATGGCGTCCGGGTCAGCAAACGTGACCAGACGGGACGAGCTGCACTACCACAGCACGCCCGGAGACTAAATTCTGACTAACTGCGGTTATTAATGTTGTTGCCTCTAATAGAGCGAATACTGCTCCAAGACGAGAAGGGGTGGCGGCTGCAGGTGTGGCTGCAGCTCCAAGCGGTAGACGACCCAGCCCTCGGAGATGGTAAGACTCGAATCCGACATCGATCCTACGGAGTGAAGTGCGCGCACCAATCCACGGGCCCCAGGAAGACGCCGGTTTAGGACGCGTCTCGAAAAAGAAGTCGCCGCCGACGACAGTCCGCTGTCGGCCAAGAAGGGGAGACTACAAGCGCTGCAGCAACTGCTCTACACTATGCAGTCGTTGACACTCCACCACCACCGCCGTTGTTGCTACCGAAGCGGTTGTCCTTGCAATGGCTGCTACAAGTACGATTGTTGCAGCCGTTGCTGGACGGGTTACGATTGCGGTTGTTGGCGGCAGGGATTGAAAGATATTTTTTCCCTTTTTTGTCGTTATCCTCTTGCCCTCAGGCCCCCTTTTGTGGTTTTTTTTGGCCCTCACCCTCCATCCCTTTTTTTCGTTCTCCCTCTGCTCGGCCTTTTTTTTTCTCTTTTCCACTCGCTTTTAGGCGTGCCCCTTTTTGTATTTTTTTTTTCACTTATACCCCCTTTTCTCGATTGCCCCAAAGCTGGGGCACCGAAGAAAACAGGGGGAGATGGGGGGTGTCCGGCTTGTCCGGCCCTCCCTCCCGTTCACTGCTCGCTCGCTCGCTCAGCGAGCGAGCGAGTGGCAGACGGAGGGGGGGGGGGAGTCGGCCCCTCTCCGCCATCGGCCCCTTCGTCGGTCGGCCGACGGGGGCCGACGGCCCCCTCTGAGGGGTCCCTCAAAGGGGCTCGACGGGGCCCTCCGAGGGCCCCCTCGAAAGGAGGGGAGGNGGGGGGGGGGGGGGAGTCGGCCCCTCTCCGCCATCGGCCCCTTCGTCGGTCGGCCGACGGGGGCCGACGGCCCCCTCTGAGGGGTCCCTCAAAGGGGCTCGACGGGGCCCTCCGAGGGCCCCCTCGAAAGGAGGGGAGGAGGGCGAAAGGGGCCGATGGGCCCCCTCGGAGAGGCCCCCTAATGGGGGTCGAGGGGGCCCTCCGGAGGGGGCAGGGGCCCTCACAGGAGGGCTGCGAGGCCCTCCTGTAGTAGTAGCTGCAGCGGCGGGTGCAGCTGCTGTGGTTGCTGCTGCTGCTGCTGCTTCCGCCGCTGCTACTGCAGCTGCTACTGTGCGCAGCAGCTGCTGCTGCTGCTTGATGCTGCCGCCGCTGCTGATGCCGCTTCTTCCGCTGCTGCTGCTATTGCTAAACTGCGCAGCAGCTACTGGTGCTGCTTGCTGCTGCCGCGGCTGTCGCTTGCTACTGCCGCCGCTCCTGCTTGCTCCTGCACGTTGCTGGTGCTGCCGCCGCTGCTGCACTGGCTGCTGCTGCTGCTGCTATGTGCTACTGCTGCTGACGCCGTTGCTGTAGCTGCTCATGCGCTGTTGTTGCTACTGTTGCTGCTGCTGTTGCACCACAACGCGGTTGCTGCTAATGCTGCTGCTGCCGCCTGTGCAGCTGCTTCAAATCCTACTGCTAGCCGCAGTTGTAATGCTCCTGTGCGAGGCTCACCGTCCCTGTGGCGTTCACGTGCAGTCGTTTCGTGCTCCTTCACGCTGCTACCGGCGTGGCGCCATGTGGCGCGTTCTCTTCGCGTTCCGCCCACTGCTGCTGCTTCTGCTGCTCACACGCCCCCCTGTGCTCTGAAACCAAATTGAAAATATTTTAGGGCATGCAGGCCCATGCAAAAACGAATATGAGCTCTGTGTTTGAGTGTGATGCCAGACGGCAAGAATTCGGTGAAGTCTGGAACGCTAAATAACAAAGAACAAGGAGAGTTTACACATGAGCCCCTAGCGGGCTTATATAGGGGCGCCGGCAGCTAGCCGCACCGGGCCCCGTCACTCCTGCTGAACCTAAATGAGTCAACAGGGAGAACACATTGCATACACCATGACAGCAACAAAGGTGGTCTCCTCGAGGCACCGGAATAGCTCTCCGAGTGCCCGGGTCTTGACCACCGAGAAAATATGAGCAGTGCCAAAAATTCTCGGAATCAACGTCCAGACATCAGTGACGGCTTTCCGAACATCGGAAGCCCCACAACAGCCATCGGGTCTCCTCGTTGCACCGGTACAGTCCACCGTGTGCGCGGGTCTCAACCCACCGAGAAACCTCTCCTACCTCCTGACAAGCCCACATGGCTACCAGAACGCATCGATCGCGTCTCGTCGGCGTTGTCGTAGGTGCTGGAGAAGTCTCAGTGCAGTCCGTAGGCCCATCGTGTCGTCACGCCCTCGTCTACCATGTACCCCGAATGTGGGTATATCGGTAAACCAGCGGTGTGCGTCGTGACGGGTGGAAGCCACACAAACCAACCGTGTCTGCACCTGACGACGCAGTAGCAACAGCAGCAGAGCGGAAGCTGTTGCGCAGCTTCCGCATAGCTGTAACGGAGCCGACGCCTGCGCACGCGGCAACCGCGAGGGTTGAAAAAAAACAGGAGGTGAGGGGAGCTGACGCCAGCATTTTTCCTTGCTGACATCAGCATTTTCCTTACTGACATCAGCATTTTTCCTTGCTGACGTCATCAGGTCATGCTGATGTCGGCAACTTCCTGCTGACGTCGGCAACTTCCTACTAACGTCAGTACTTTCCTTGGTGAAACTTTTGGTGAGAGAGTCAAAAGTTGCCAGCGTTTCAAATCGTCGAGAAACGCTAACGTTTACACAATTCGACCACGTTGATGTCTCGGCCCATAATGAGCGGCGACATGGCTCCGTCCGACGACAAGGGGAAAATGGTACTAGATCTCTCCTCTTCCTCAGGGGTCATGAGCCCACGTTTGCAGGCTATTGAGGACCTTCGGAGCTAGCAGGACGAGATGCGTCGCCTGCAGCAGGAGCAGACTGACGCCATCCGTACACTTACAAAGCTTCTTCGAGGCCATTCCACGACCCCACGACAGACCTCTGAGGGAGCAGCCGGGGTCGCACCTTCTACACAGCAGTCAGCTCTAGCACCGGAGATAGGAGGTGGAGTCGCCCAGCCGCCTCTTGATCCTTGGGACGAGGATCCAGAGATGCCAGGCATGGAGGACGATTCCCCCAAGTGCGACATTCGTATGCTTCAGGAGCGCCTCTGCCAGCTTCAGATGAGCTCTCAGCCCCCACACACATCTTGTTTTCCCGAGATTCGATCGTCGCCTGACCTCCACCCTAACGACTTCCCTCTTCCCGGTGTCTTTCCCATCCCTCGTCCTTCCCAGCCTGTGGTTGCTCTCCCTACGGAGCGGCTACCCAAGGACTTTGAGACACCGCCCCAACGGTATGTTAGCGAGGACGGCTTTGACTGCTGGGAGATCCTCTTCCAGGTTTGGGCCACTTTAGAGGGCGTGTAGCCCTATTACCACAGTCCGTATCAGACTACAAACCAAGCACAGGTGTTGACAGGGGCTAGGGCGATGCGCGGACTTCTCTCCGCCATGCCACGCGAGACCGTCGTCGACTTCCGCTCGTTCCTTGGCGAGGCCGGCACAGGCACCGGCGCTGATCCATGCCGGGGCTGGGACCTGGCGTTATCCCTGCTTGCTGCAGAGACGCACACCACCCGCGTTGCGCACATTTGTGCCTTTCACTCCCTTCGCCAAGGGCCTGCCGAGCCTGTAGCCAACTTTTGGCGACGCGCCATGCGCATCTACACGTGCATGGCACGTGTAGATGCACATGGCGCGTCTACACGCGCCATGCGCATGTAGACGCATGGCGCGTGTACATGCGCCATGGGACCTCAGGAGGTATACAGCTATGGACGCTCCGCACGATCATGCTCGGAATTCGCCTTGAACACACAAACACCTTCACGAGGTGCATCGATGCTATGCTCGAGCCTTTTTCTGCCTCACTACAGCTTCTTCCCGGGGCGCACCAGCTTTTCCTCTTGGTGACTGCCGCCCGTGAGGCAGCCGTGGCCCATCAGGAGACTCGCCTTGCTGCAGCAGTCGTCGCATCACCCCCGACGCCCCTCCTGCAGTCCCCTTCTCCATCCTCCGTCATGTCCTCACCTTCCTCTTCCTCTTCCACCCCGCTTACACTGACTCGGAAAGGGTATCAAGGCAGCAGCACAGGGAAAGAAGAAGAAGGGGAAGCACAGCTCGGGTCAGCAGCAGTCACAGCAGCAGCCGTCATCGGGAAGTAGTGGTGGACGTTCTGTTCACTGCTACAACTGTGGAGGCGCTGATCGCTATACCGAGTGCCAGCAGCTGCTCGATTGAGCGTGGATTACTCGCGGGCTTCAGGCTGCACACACACTCCATTCTACGCCCAGCAGCACATCCTCCGGGCGCCTGCGGCCACGATTGCAGCAGTCCCCGCTTCACCACTGGCGAGCAGCGGCGACCCGGACCCACGTGACCGCACCATCGCCGAGCTCTAACACCTTCTAGCACTTCGCTTGTAGGGAGGTGCGAGTGTGTTGTCACAGCCGGGTGGTTCACAGGCTGTCTGTCCATCTGTTCTTGTGGCTCGGGAAGACTCGTGTGGGGGGACACAGTCGGCATGTGATGATGATGGGCCTGACTGTACCGTCTGGATTCATGAGTCTCACCTTTGTGCCCTTCGTTGTTCCTCCCCACAGACTGTCCAGCGTACTTCTGATGTCGAGTGTTCCATTGCCCGTTGTACAGTGACGTCCTTCAGTCGTGATTCCGGTGGCACTTGGATCATCGATTACGGTGCGGCTCATCACATGACCTGTCGTCGTAGTGATTTTGTTGTTCTCCGCCCTGTTATGTCTGTTCGTTCCGTCCGCACAGGTTCTGGTCATTCCTTACCAGTCCAGGGTGTTGGGGTTGTGCGTTTCGATGGTCCGTCTGGCCCCCTGTATCTTTCCGAGGTCCTGTTTGTGCCTGACCTTGAGCTCAGTTTGCTTTCTGTATGTGCTTGCACACAAATGGGACTCTCTGTGGGGCACATTGTAGAGTCCATGACTGTGACTGCTATTGACACTCGCAGCGTTGTCCTTCATGCCTCTGTTGTGGATGACCTGTATCGTGTCTCTCAGACTTCTGCTCCTTGCTCCCCCTCCCCTTCCGCTCGTGTTTTTGTCACTAGTGCTTTGTCTCCTGAGAACCAGCGATTGCTTCATCGCCGCTTGTGTCATGTAGGCTCCGACACTGTGTCGAAGCTCATTCGGACACAGCCCGCCCTCCGTCTTCATGCGGCTTCTTTTGAGAAGCTGCCCAAGACCGACTATCTCTTCTACGCTCAGTTTAAGATGCATCGTTTCACCTACCCTGACTCCCATTCTCGCGCACTTTGCCCTCTCGAGTTAGTCCATTCAGACCTTCTTGGTCCCCTTCCTGTCGAGTCTCTCTCCGATCGGGGTCCATACGTCCTGACCCTGACTGATGACTTCACTCGGATGCGGTGGGTCTACAGCCTGCGCCAGAAGAGTGACGCCGCTCTCGCGGTTCGCCTTTGGTTAGTGATGGCTGAGCGTCAGTCCCGCCACACGTTGCACACCTTCCGCTCGGATCGCGGCGGCGAGTTTCTTGGCGAGATGGACAGCTTCTTCGCCGAGCACGGGATTTTTCACCAGGTCTCCGCTCCTGATCCTCCTCAGCAGAACGGTGTTTCTGAGCGCTGGAATTGCACCATGGAGCATGTGGTTCGCGCTATGCGGTCGGAGTGCGGTCTCCCAGAGTCCTTCGCTTTTGAAGGCTTCGCCTACATGACTTGGGTCTGGAACCGCCTCCCGCACGGTCCTCTTCCGGACCACGTCACACCGTATGAGCTTTGGTTCGGCCACCGTGTTGACCTGCGCCTTGCTCGCGTCTGGGGATCCTTGGCTTCTGTGTGGTACACCGAGGACCAGCGGGGGGCTAAGGTCTCACCGCGAGGTCGCTTGGTTGCCTTCGTCGGCATCTCCCCGCGGTCGAAGGTATGGCGTTTTTGGGACCCTGCTCGTCGTCGCATTGTTGAGTGACGCGACGTGCTCTTCTTTGAGTCCCTCACCTACCGTGATCTGACTTCGATCACGTTGTTGTCTGTCATCCGCGTTCCTATATGTGAGGTTTCTCGACGGATGGGGGAGTCTGCGCCTGTGAGCACTGCTCGCCAGGCTAATGTGTCCGTTCAAGCTCCCTCCACTTCTCCGGCTCTTGATGACCCAGCAATCATCGCTGTCGGTCCAAAGATCTCTCCAGCATCACCAGCTTCTACCCCTGTCCCCTCGCACCCCACAGGTACCCATGATCTTGTACCTATGCGTACTCCTATCATCGTACCTGCGTCCGCCGGTACTCCTCCCTCCGTGCGTGAACCTGCCTCACCTGCTCCTACTGTCACACCGAGCCACGTGTCTCCCACACCCGCATCTCCTCGCACGGCATCACCAGCTCCCTTGCCTCAGCCCTCCCCAGCTGCGATTGTACCCATTCCTGAGCCTGAGGTACGTCCCTCGAGCCCGGGTTACTCCCGTGAGCCTGGCGGTCGTCTTCAGCCATTGGACTCGGGAGCCCAGCGAGTGTCTGGTCTAGCACCCAGGCGCTCCACTCGTAGCATCGCGAGTGGTGATCCCGACACAAAGGCCTTAGGCCTGAGTGTCCGCACTAAGCACATAGAGGTACATCCAGTGTGTCCCGTAGGGCACGACCTCATTAGTCGCGAGTTTCATATCGCCTGTGATGCAGCAATCGATCTTGTGGTCGTTAGACCTAGCACTGAGGCATGCGCTCTTGCCACGCAGAGCTCTCTCTCTCTATGGCACCTGACCTAGGCACACTGAGGGAAGCTCTCACATCACAGGATGCTGACGCTTGGCGTGCTGCTTGCGAGGATGAGCTTTGCACCATCCGAGAGCACGGAGTTTACGAGCTAGTCGACCTTCCACCTGGGAGGAAGGCTATTCAGGAAAAGTGGGTCTTTCACAAGAAAGTGAAGCCGGATGGCTCACTGGAACGCCACAAGGCTCGCTTGGTCGTCAAGGGGTACTCTCAGATTGAGGGCATCGATTACACTGACACCTTTGCCTCTGTCGGCCGCATGACCTCAGCTTGAGCTCTATTCGGTGTAGTGGCTGAGCATGACTGGGAACTACACCAGATGGATGTGAACAATGTGTTCCTCCATGGCTCTCTGGATGAGGAGATTTACATGGCTCAGCCACCTGGCTTTGAGGACGGTGACAAGGTCTGACGCTTGCGTAAGTCCTTGTACGGCCTCAAGTAGTCTGCTCGGTATTGGAACCAGGAGATCACTGGCACCCTGACTCGAGCGAGATATGTACAGAGCGAGGCAGATCCCTCTCTCTTCATCCAACGGATGCCTGAGCGATTCACTGCCATCCTGGTCTATGTCGATGACCTTCTGATTGCGTCTTCTTCACTGGAGGCCGTGAAGGAGGCCAAGGCTGTCCTCCAGACTGCCTACAGTGTGAAGGACCTTGGTCCTGCAGCAGTGTTTCTTGGCATGGAGATCGTGTGAGATCGCAGACGTCGTACTCTACTACTACATTAGGCCTGATACGAATGTGTTGTGGGGGAGCGCTTCAGCGACCTCCTCGGTGTAGTGTCCATGGCTTCCACACCTAACACGCCTGACAGGCAGGATGCCCCAAAGGTGGACGATCCCACACAGCTGGGGGAGACAGTGGATGTGACCCTGTACCTCCGTCTCATCGCATCTCTCATGCACCTGGCCACTACCATACGTCCTAACAACGCATTCGCCGTCAACCTCCTTGCCAAGTTCTCGCAGACTCCACATGCTAAAGCCCTTCACGCGGCTATGCGAGTGCTGCGGTATGTGGTCTCCACACCGTACCTCAGACTCTGCTTTCGCCGGCACTGTTTGGTGGTCCTTGACGGCTACACCGACAGCGACTGGACCTAGAGTCCAGATGGACGCAGTCGCACCGATTACGTGTTCCTGCTTGGTGGGACCGCTGTGTCCTGGCGTAGCGAGAAGCACGACTGGATTTCACGTAGCTCATCAGAGGCAGAGTACGTTGCTCTGGGTGCAGGGGCTGCTCAGGCGGTATGGCTGCAGCGCCTCTTCCTTGAGCTTGGCCAGTCTGTACCCGCCATTGTGCTTCGTTGCGACAACTAGAGTGCTCTTACCATTTCGGAGAACTCTGGAGTCTTTCATGCTTGCACGAAGCACATTACGGTTGAGCATCACTTTGTGCGTGATCAGGTGGAGCGACACGTGATCTCCGTCATTTAGGTTGGCACTGACATGCAGCATGCTGATTTCTTGACAAAGGCACTAGCATGCGGAAAGTTCCTGATGGTCATTCGTTATGTTGGACTTCGCCCCTTGCCTGAGAGTTGCTGAGTGTGGGATGTGTCTATGTCCGTGTCACATCTGTCGTTGCACTCGTTGTTGTACTCGTCTCAGTGTTGTACGTGTATGGACATGCGTACCATCGGGTCATGGGGGAGTGTTGTGATTTGTGACGTTCCTGTCCACCTGTACAATTTACTCTGACCACTCGGCCGTGTCCATGCTCGTGCAGATCCCTGATGCGGACCCTGGTGCGTTTCGAGGTACCGGTGTGTCATCTGGTGGCGGACTACCAGCTTGGAGCTGACCGACGACTGTTCTAGAGCTCTGGACGCTACCCGGGACCTCCTGCATTTTTCCTGCAGCACACAGGACTTTATCGGTGGACTGGCCATGGGCCCGATTTGCATGTTTTTGCATTGTGTCTCCACCATTTGATGCCAGATGTATGCATGTGACCAGTCGTAGCATCCGGCTTGTGATCCCGTACGTCTAGGTTCAGACGGCGTAGCGTTCTGACATGTGTCCGCAGAGTTACGGCCAAAGCAGTGGTTTTGGGCCGGCTTTAGGACAGATCTTGCACTGCCGCGTGCGACACCCGCCGTGCGCTGCAGCAGGTACTTATGCCATGGACCGTCATTTTTTATCTCTCTCTGCAAATGCTACTGAAGCATTCTGACAATTTGACTTGTGTCTCCTAGCCAGACCCTTGCCGTCGTGTGCACGACTTGTCACCGTCTGACCAGGCACTGACGCCTAGTCGACGGTTGCGTCCCTAGGAAGCTTCTACGCACTTACTCACAAATGGCATGGACGGGGAATACACATGTCTCAGAACATGAAACCACAAACTGGAGGTCTCCCGAGGCACCGGAACAATCAACCGTGTGCCCGGGTCTCGACCGACAGGAAAACATCCAATATACCCCAAACACAACCAGACTATACGGTGAGACACTAGCATCACGGTCTAGCCAAGCTAGGCAAGTTTAGGCCTCCCGAGATGCCGGAACACGTAACCGGATGTCTGGCTCTCAGCCACATGCAAGCTACACCTATCTGACAAAAGGTCTCAATCACAAGACCCGATCAATGGTGCTGGGTCTCCCGCGGTACAGGTACAAACCACCATGTACCCGGGTCTCGACCACAAAGAGAGTGTACAACCTGTTGCTTTTTGTGCATCTCTCATTGTGCTCTATTTTGTCCTCCCGGCTTGTGCACATCGGCGTGCAGATGACTCACGGTGAGACTCGACGCTGCTGGAGTGTCGTCCGGTGGAGCCGACGCATGCTGAGGCCTACTCGCAGTTCGCTGAAGCTTCCTCCCTCCGGCGACGTGCTCAGCTCCATCGGCAGGCCTCCTCGGCGGTCGGGCTGCCGGCGGTCACTGCCATCGCAGATGCTGTCAGCATGCACCCAGCGCTAGTTCTGCAGCATCGTCCTCTGCCTAGGGCCCATGTCTCTTGCTACGTGTCACTGTTTGACGTCATGGACCGTCGTAGGCATTGCCTGGGTTCAGGCAGTCATTACTCTTTGCTACTATTTTTCTAGCTGATTCTGACCGCACGAGTGTGTTCGCAGCGTCGGTATTATGGTATGGTCCAGTTTTCAGGCAAAACGGACAACGCCCGGGTTTTGGGCTGACGGGCGTCTGGCAGGGCTCACCGATGAAACCCTACCTGTTAGAAAATAGATCTAGGACTATTTTCTGATTGGCTGGCTAGCTGAGTAACAAGTTCTGCACTAGTGGGGGGGAGCTTGAACTTGGAGGGGTCTCCCATTGTTTTTCATTCTTCACTGCTATTCAGTCACTTCCAGTCTTCAACTGCTTTCTGATGCTAACACTGGCGAGCTCATTTTTGAGTAACAAATCCAGAGCACTCAGACTTAGACTCTAGAGCAGCAGGCTGAGGGGCCAGCTGACTAAGAAACTTGCGTGGAAGCCCACACGCTGCATCAACACTGCCACTGCCCCAACCTGCGCTCTAGTATAGTTTCCATTTTGGTATCAGAGCTAGAGCGTAGAAGCAGTAGAGACGACTGGCGTACAGGTGCCTGACTACGCCAACGGACCTCCCATACACGCCAGTGCAGGGGAAATGCAGCCGGATTTTTTCCGACAGCATTGACCTCCCTGGTGGCAGTGTAAAAAAAAATTCCCACGGCCACTGGGCCAGGGGAAATGCTGCCGGATTTTTTCCGGCAGCACTGACCCCCATGCTAGGCACGAGGAGGTGAGCGGCAGGCCACGTCAGGTGCTTGCTAGCGACGACGCACGTGGTGGTGTCATCCAGGTGGAGTGGCTGGAAATAGCAGCCTGTAGCAAGAGCAGTAGCTTGTAGTAGCGGCAAGCAGTGGCAGCAGCAGCGGTGTGCAGCAGCAGCCAGCAGCAGCTCACAGCAGCAGCAGCCCGCAACAGTAGTGGCAGCAGCCAATAGCAACAGCAGCAAGCAGCAGTAGCAGCGAGTAGCAGCAGCAGCAACAGCGAGTAGCAGCAGTAGCGAGCAGCTGCAGCTGCAATGAGAAGTAGCAGCAGCAAGGAGTAGTAGCAGTAGCGAGGAGTAGTTGCAGCTTTCTGCAGTCCACTGCTCGCAGCGAGCAGCGAGCTACTGAGAGCGAGCTCGCTACTCGAAGCGAGCAGTGAGCTCGCTGAGATGAGCAAAAAAGAAAAGGCTAAAGAGACAAAAAAAATCCCCCACCACGCTAACAGTAGCATAGCACTAGCAGCAGCAGTTGCAGCAGTAGCAGCAGCAGTAGCAGCAGCAACAGCAGCTACAGTACTAGCAGCAGCAACAGTAGCAGCAACAGCAGCAACAGCAGCTGCAACACTACTATAGTAGGAATAGCAGCTACAGCAGCAGCAACAACAACAACAGCAGCAGCTGCAATGCTACTTCAGTAGCAGCAGCTAGAGAAGTAGCAGCAGCACAAGTAACAACAGCATCTATAGCAGCTGCAGCCGCCGCAGCTACACCAACAACCGTAGTAGCAGCAGTAGCCACAGCAGCTGCTGCAATAGCAGATCAGCAGCAGCAACAACGACACCAGCAGCAAGAGTAGCAGTAGTGGCTGCAGCCGCACAGCAGCGGCTCCAGTAACGATCGCTGCTGACATAAGCAGACTTCAGCTGACATCAGTGTTGGAGAGTAGGGGGAAGAAACTCCATAGTAGCAGCAGCGGCAGCTAACGCAAGCAACAGCTGTTGACGTCAGCCATTCTAGGCTGACGTCACTACTGACATCAGCAGTACACACACAAAAAATATGTATATATATAAACACACACAGAAAGGGGGGCACAACCACCCATGGCTAACAACCCCACTAAGGAGTGGTCCTCCTCCGTTGGGGGGACCCCCAGGGGGGGCACTCCCCCCTTTTCTTGCAGCAGCTGCAGCAGCAGCAACAACAGTAGCAACAAGAGCAACTGTAGCAATAGTAGCAGTAGTAGCAGCAACAGTAGCAGTAGGAGTAGTAGTAGCAGCGGTAGCAATAGCAGCAGTCCACAGACTCCGTTGCCGATGCCTCCGACCCCCTAGCTGCCATCCAGCAACAGCTTGCCGCCCGGACGCAACAGCTTGCAGTAATGCAACCGTCGACCTCCCAGACTCACACCAGTGGTCCGCCGCACTTCATCCCTCTTGGGCACGCAAGCTCTCCCGTGTCTACGGCTACGCATTATCTTGCGCAGCTGCAGAATCAACGCCAGTGGCAAACTGTGACCTCAGTCCTTGGCCCCACTCTGGGCGCCGGCCGCAGGCCCAAGGACTTTGAGACGCCGCCCCCATCGCTCCAAGCCGGCGAGCAGTTCCAGAGTTGGGAGCTCAACTTCCGCATCTGGACGTAGGGTGAGGGCTTGTGGGCGTACTACACCCTTCTGTATGAATCCACCCACGCCGACTAGCAGTATGACGCTGGTCGTGACGCACGCGCTCTTGTCCTCGTCGCTCCTCCGACGTCCCGCCTAGCCCTAGAGCCCTTCCTTGGCAACTTCACCTCTGGCGAGACACCAGATCCCGCTGTTGCGTGGCATATTCCCACCCGTCCCCATCGTCTATCCAGTGAGGTTGAGACCAGCCGTCTGCTGCGAGAGTTCAAATCCCTGCACATGGGGGAGACCGAGACAGTCACTGCCTACTGGCAGCGCGCTAAGGACATCCTCCATTGCCTCGACACCTCTGCTCCACCCCCTCTCGCTGCGCTCCTCACCATCAAGCGCGGTGCCACCGACGCATTTGCAGACTTCTTCGTCCACTGCTCCCAGAAAGTTCTCTCCACCATGGCGGCTCAGGGCACCCTCATGCCATGGGCATACGAGCTCTTCCTTAGGATTGAGGAAGCTTGTCTGGAGTTTCACCTCCAGTGCACAGAGGCCCTCGCCTCACCTACAGTTGCCTCTGTCGCCATTGCCTCCCCCGTAGTAGCGAATTCCACCAACTCCTCGTCGCCGGGAAAGAAGAAGCGTCGGACCAAAGAAGGCAAGGGTCAGCAACAACAATAGCAACAGCAGTCCACTGGGTCTAGTGGCACTGGCTCGGTCTGCCACAACTGTGGCCAGCCAGGGCATGGGTGGTATACGTGCCGGCTACCGACGGACGAGGCTCGCGTCATCGCCACCATGCGTCGCCAGCGAGAGCGTCATCTCGCCTCTACCGCCGTCACTGTTGCCGCCTCTGACGCCTCGATCCCATCCAGGAGCTCCACTCCTCCGACCACGACCCTGGTCCCGTAAGCGCCAGCTCCTCAGCAGTATCATCCACAACCATCGGCGTCGTCGTTCCACTCACCGAGATAGTCTTCCTTCTATCCAGGCTTCGGCGCCATCAACCCACACTCCAACTACAATTCCGGGTCGTCCACGCGTGAGCGACAGCTGGAGTAGTTTATTGTGCTCCGGCTTGGCCTGCCTCGTCCTCCTCCCTGGGGAAGTGCGAGTTGCATCACCTCCTTCTCGACCCCCTCACCGTACATGACTGAGACTGAGCTGCGGTCGTGTCTTACCTCCTCGTCTGTCTCACCGTCCGCCGTTGTCTCCCCTATCCCCCTCTGTGACGAAGTTGCATGGCTTGATGATTGGCAGTCTCGGTTTGCGCCCCCTTCCATCGCATCCGCGTCTCTTGCTTGCTGCCACGTGACTGTTAGCGATCTGGCAACTCCGGTCCAGGACCCGGCCGAGACCTGGATCATCGACTCCGAGGCCACGCATCACATGAGCAGCCTCTCGCAAGGCCTTCAGTATTCTTGGTTCTGTTGGCGATGTCTGCGGTATCCGGACGGGCTCCGGCCAGGTGTTACCTGTCCGAGGCGTTGGTATCGTTCGTTTCTGTGGTCCTGCCAGAGATATCTTTCTGACCGATGTCCTTTTCGTCCCCGGTCTTGAGCTCAGCCTCCTGTCTATTACTGCCCTTGATCGCATGAGCATGGATGTTGTGCACTCCCGTGGTGTTGGCACTGTGTCGTTGCATCCGTCCGGTCTTGTCGTTCTTCATGCCACCGCCAGTGGCAACCTGTGGCATGTGCCTCGTCTGTCTTCCTCTCCTTCTGTCGCCTCCCCGTCGGCCACTGCAGGCCATGTGCTTGTCACTAGCACGCTTTCTCTGCAGCACAGCCATCTCTTGCACCGCCGCCTTTGCCACGTCCACTCTGCTGTCGTCGATAGCATGCTTAGCACCCAGCCGGCCAAGGGCCTTGACCCTGAGACTTTCCCTTTACCATGTCCCACGAAGTGCGTTGATTGCGCTCAGGGCAAAATACACCGGTCCACATACCCTTTGTCCTCCTCCCGTGCATCCGCCCCTCTTGACCTTGTCCATTCTGACGTCATAGGTCCTCTCCCCACCGAGTCCATCGGAGAGCATGGTCGCTACGTCCTCACCCTTACTGACGACTACTCTCGTTACTGCTGGGTCTTCTGCCTTCGATAGAAGAGCGATGTCACTCGTACCATTAAGGACTGGCTTGTCCTTGTGGAGCGCGAGTGCGGTCGACCTCTTTGCTGCTTTCGCTCAGATCGCGGTGGTGAGTACATGGACAAGACCAAAACGTTTCTTGCCTCCCGCGGTATCCACCATGCGACGTCCGCGCCCTACACGCCCGCCCAGAACGGCGTCTCTGAGAGGTGGAACCGTACCATGGCCGATGCCGTCCGCACCATGCGGATTGAGTCTGGTCTCTCCGATGGCTTCTACTTTGAAGCCATGGCGTACATGACATGGGTCTGGAACCGGATTCCTCACGGACCCCTTCCCCGCCAGTCTACGCCGCACCAGCACTTGTGCGGTCAGCAAGCCGACCTCCGCCCTACTCGCGTCTGGGGTTGCGTGGCCATTGTTTGGCTGCCCGCTCCGCAGCAAGGCGGCAAGCTTGCCCCCCGCGGGCATCTTGCACCTTTCTTGGTGCCTCACGTCAGTCCAAGGCCTGGCGCTTCTGGGATCCCTCCCGACACTGCATTGTCGAGTGCCGCGATGCCCTCTTCTTTGAGGAGCTGTTTCCGCACGATCTTGTTCACTCCGGCTTGGCAGTTTCCCTCCGTCCTGCCGCTTCCGGATGGCACATCACTTAGTCCCTCCGAGCCAGCCACCCCAATCGCATCCACTGATCCATCCGGGCCGGCAGCCCCTGTCGCTCCCGCTGGTCCCTCCGGTCCGGCAACCCTAGACGCGTCCGCTGGCCCTTCCGGGCCGCCGGTCCCAGTCATGTCCTGTGATCCCACCGGGCCAGCCGTCCCAGTCACATCCACTTGTCCCTCTGGGCCGGCAACCCTAGACGCGCCCACTGGCCCTTCCGGGCCGGCGGTCCCTGTCGTGTCCACTGGCCCCTCCGGGCCAGCCGCTCCAGTCACGTCCGCTGGCTCCTCCGGGCCAGTCGCCCGAGTCACGCTCGCAGGCCCCTTCGAGCCAGCAGCCCCAGTCACGTCTACTGGTGCCTTCGGTCCAGCGGCCCCGTCCGCCTCCACCGGCCCGTCAGACTCAGTGCCATCTCCTGTCCAACCGTGCTACACGCGTGGCCCAGGCGGCAGCCTCCGACCCTGGCCGTCAGTGAGCGCGCAGACCGCAGCACCTCGCCTTGTGGTGTCTCGGTCCCCCGTCGCTCCACGTGTCTCCTCCACTCCTACGGTCATGAGTGGGGACCCTGGCACCAAGGCTCTCGGTCTGACCACTTCGGCTATCATTGCAGACCTTCACCCTGGCTCTGCACTGGGCTACACCATGCTTCATCATGAGCATTGGTATGCGATCATGCCTGCACTCGCACGCATCCCACCTGGAGCTTCAGTTGCTCATGCTCTCTCAGTCCGCTCCATGGTACGCCCGGAGGATCCAGCCACCGTGCGCGAGGATCCAGCCTCTCCTGAGGCCGCACACTAGGATGTTGCCTGCGCTGACGAGATCGTTGCTATCCGGAAGCACCATGTGTATGACCTTGTCGACCTCCCTCGAGGACGGAAAGCCATCGGTGCCAGGTGGGTCTTTCGGCACAAATGGAAACCCGACGGGTCCTTGGACAAGTACAAGGCCCGCCTCATAGCCAAGGGGTTTGCTCAGGTCCCTAGGGTCAATTACGACCAGATCTTTGCCCCAATTCGCCGATTCTCCACGAGCCGGGCGCTCTTCAGTATGGTTGCCCAACATGGGTGGGAGTTGCATCACATGGACGTGAGCAACGCCTTCCTCCATGGTTCGCTGGAGGGTGAGGAGCTCTACATGGTGCAGCCTCCGAACTTCGACGACGGCACTGGGAGAGTATGGCGGCTGTGGAAGGCCCTCTACAACCTGAAGCAGTCGCCTCGCAACTGGAACCAGGAGATCAGCAGCACGCTTCTTCGCGACGGCCTTCAGCACAGTACCGCTGACCCCGCACTGTTCGTCAGCCCACGAGACCAGACCCTCGTCGTTGTCCTGGTCTACGTCGACGATCTCCTCATTGCGTCGCCTGACATGGCTGCCGTCAGGCGTGTCAAGGGCCTGCTACACACCGTCTACCAGATGAAGGATCTCGGGTCTGCCCGAGTCTTCCTGGACATGGAGCTCGAGCATGATCGCTCCTAGGGCATCCTGCACGTCCACTAGGTTGCCTATGTGCAGACCCTGTCCACTCGCTTCACCGAGGACCTGCCCCTCGTGTCCAGCGCATCTTCACCCATGTCACATGATAGCCAGGTAAAGCTGAAGAGCCCTTACCGAGTCGTTGTGGGGAGCCAGTTGACGTGACCACGTATCTGCAAGTCATTCGGTCACTGATGTTCCTGGCGATGACGAGCGCCCAGACATCGCGTTCGTAGTCAACCTCCTGGCTTAGTTTTCTCAGGAGCCGCATCACCTCCACTTTGAGGCCGCGATCCGAGTACTGAGGTATGTCATATCGACTCCTCGGCGAGGTCTCATGTTCCGCCGCCAGCCGTCTGTCGTCGCGGTGGGCTACACCGACAGTGACTAGGCTGGCAGTCCAGGCGGTAAGAGTTGCACAGGCTGGATCTTTCTGATCGGAGGCACGGATGTGTCCTGGTGCAGTGGCAAGCAGGGGTGCATTGCACGCAGTGCTGCTGAGGCTGAGTACGTGGCCCTTGGCTCAGGTGCATGCGAGGTGTGTGGTTGCATCGTCTGCTGTCCGAGTTGCGTCAGTCCGTCGCATCCATCTCGTTGCATTGTGACAATGAGAGCGCCATGGCCATCGCCGACAATGACGACGTGCATCACACACACACAAATCACATCAACGTTGAGTATCACTATGTGCATTCGTTGTTGCATGAGGGCGGTGTCCGCATTGTGTGGGTTGAGACAGCACGTCAGCTGGCTGACTTCTTGACCAAGACACTGAAACGCGACTCGTTCAAGGAGGTTGTGAGTTCGATTGGCATGCATCTGTGAGTGGCTCTCGTTGTCCCTGCCTACGCCTCTGCGTACCCTGGGGGAGTCTGGTTCTTGACTGTGTCTCTGCCCGCACATGTGCACTATGCTTGTGAGGCATGGGGGTGTGTTGGTTTTTGCGCATCTCTCACTGTGCTCTATTATGTCCTCCCGGCTTGTGCACATCGGCAAGCAGATGACTGACGGCGAGACTCGACGTTGCTGGAGTGTCGTCCGGTGGAACCGACGCACACTGAGGCCTACTCGCAGTTCGCTAAAGCTTCCTCCCTTCGGCGACGTGCTCAGCTCCATAGGTAGGCCTCCACGGCGGTCGAGCCGCCGGCGGTCACTGCCATCGCATATGTTGTCTGCATGCACTGAGCGCTAGTTCTGACTATGCCATTGCGTCTGCAGCATCGTCCTCTGCCTAGGGTCCATGTCTCTTGCTGTGTGTCACTGTTTGACGTCATGGACCGGCCTAGGCACTGCCTGGGTTCGGGCAGTCATAATTCTTTGCTGCTATTTTTCTAGCTGATTCTGACCACACGACTGCGTTTGCAGCGTTGGTATTATGGTATGGTCCAGTTTTCAGGCAAAACGGACAACGCCCAGGTTTTAGGCTGTCGTGCGTCTGGCAGGGCTCACCGAGAAAACCCTGCCTGCCAGAAAATAGATCTAGGACTATTTTCTGATTGGCTGGTTAGCTGAGTAACAAGTTCTGTACTAGTAGGGGGGAGCTAGAACTTGGAGAGGTCTCCCATTGTTGTTCATTCTTCACTCCTAATTAGTCACTTCCAGTTTTCAACTGCTTTCTGACGCTAACATTGGCGCGCGTGTTTCTGAATAACAAATCCAGAGCACTCAGACTTACACTCTAGAGCAGTAGACTGAGGGGGCAGCTGACTAAGCAACTTGCGTGGAAGCCCGCACACTGCATCAACACCGCCACTGCCCCAACCTGCGCTCTAGTATAGTTTCCATTTCAACTAGTCAAAGACAATATGCAGTCAATCTCTATGGGTCTCCCGGAGCACTGGCACAAACCACCAAGTGCCCGGGTCTCAACCACCGAGAAAACTCTATCAGACATGCACACATGAACTGAGCTATTAGAATGCATCACACGTATCACAGAGGGAGTAAGGTAGCCACTGGAGAATAATCAACACGAGATAGGAGGCTCTCTCTGTACAGGACTATTTGGCAGCTCAAAGCCCATACACCAACACTCCCCCTGGGTTGTAAGAGCTGTCAACAAGGGTACCAGATTGGAAGATAAGTACACTCCCCCTCAATGAGAGGATCCTGGGAACATGAACTCAAACACCCGTGTGCACAGATAAGCATACTCCTCCTGCATGTAGGAGGCCACAAAGCTGTCGCCTGTAGAGAGAAGTAAGCCCCCCCTAGTCCAAACGATCTTGGGAGAATAATCAAGTAATGGCTAGACGTGAGAGTGGCTCTAGATGTACAAAAGTCAGCAAGGAAAGGAAGATGAGGCTGAGATAGCTACCATGTGCACAACTCACTCATACACTGTCCAACACCTATCACTCACCGGCTCCAGAGTAATGTGAGAAAGGCAACTCGGTCCCACCTCACACTCCTGGCGGCTGCCAGAGATCCCAGCTGGCAGGGTCCACGGTCTCACTCTGATCGGACTCAGAGGGTGCAGGGGTGGAGAAGACGCTGCCAAATGCTCGACGGTCAGGAGAGGGGGGAGAGGCTGGAGCCCCCACATGCGGCACCTGCCAGAAGTGCCAACTAGCAGACTCTGGTGCTGTGTGTGAAGAGAGGATGGTAGTGAGCGCTCCTGGAATGGAGGGTGAGGATGAAGTCGGGTCTGTGTGTGGAGAGCTCGTCACTGTAGGCGGTGTAGAAGCTAAATACTCCAAAGACCGCAGGTACCCCTGTGCAGTGACCAACTCACCTTGGAGACGAGAAGCACGAAGACGCAGATCGACATGGTCCTCCTGAGTGACTGTACAAAGCTCAAACTCTACATCCTTGAGCACCGCCATCACCTCACTGTAGGTGGTGTACAAGGAGTCTACGACTCTACGGAACACAACCACCTCCATGTCTGCTGCTCGAAGCTGAGTGGCTGTAGGTGCCATGTCTCCTGAAGCAATTTGTCTCAAAATGTCCAGGGACTGAGGGAAAGGATCATCAGAAGGACGTAGATGCAGGACAACCTCTTAGGTAGGAGGAGTGGAAGAATCGGAGATGAAGAGGGGTGGACCAGGTATAGAGAAGGAGGATGGGGGTGAGTTCAAGGTTGTCCCAAGGCTTTCCGGGATGCCGTCACTGCTCACTTTCTCAGGATCCCCATCCTGTGAGTCGCTGTCCGAGGGTGCTATGGAACTGGACTCTGTGCTATGCTGCCTCTGTGACGGCCGCCAAGTCCTTGCTTCAAGCAGCATACAAGATGAAGAATCTTGGTCCAGCCCGTGTCTTTTTAGGGATGGAGTTGGAGCGGGACCGTGCACGTCGCGTCTTGCATGTGCATCAGGCTGCATATGTGCGTAGCCTGGGGGAGCGTTTCGCCCCACTCCTCGTGTCCATCCCCACAGCATCCACGCCCATGACGCCCGCTGGTCAGTCCCTCCTGAAGTCACCGGAGCTCTCAAAGCTGGGGGAGACAGTTGACGTGACCAACTACCTCCGCGTCATTGGCTCCCTAATGTACCTTGCTACGACCACACGCGCGGATGTGGCTTTTTCTTTGAACTTTCTGTCTCAGTTCTCTCAGTGCCCCCGCGAGCGTCACCTCGAGGCAGCATTGCGAGTGGTGCAATATGCTCTCTCCACCCCTCGTGTTGGGCTGCACTTTCGTGCACAGCCCTCGGTCGTAGTGCATGGCTTCACTGACAGTGACTGGGCGCATGACTCTGATGCTCGCAGCCGTACAGGATACATCTTTCTGGTTGGTGGTACTGCATTCTCCTGGAAGAGCGGCAAGCAAGGGTGTGTAGCAAGCAGCACTGCTGAGGCTGAGTATGTCGCTCTTGGTGTAGGCACGTGTGAAGTTGTCTGGCTGTGTCGTCTGCTGCAACAATTGCGTGTTCCCATCCACTGCATCACTCTGCGCTGCGACAACCAAAGCACAAAAGCCATTACTAAAAACAGTGGCATGCATCACTCACGCACCAAACACATCAATGTGGAGCATCATTTTGTTCGTGAATGCATTGCTGCTCGCATCGTCCAAGTCGCGTGGGTGGATACTCGATCATAGAGAGCTGACTTTCTCACTAAAACCCTCAGCCGAAGCATCTTCAAAAGTTCTGTTCACTCTGTGGGTCTCATCAATCAGCATGATCTGGCTGACTGTCGGTGTTTTCTCTCTCTCACCTCTTGTGATCCTCTCATATGTGTGTGGGTTGCTTGTCTGCGGGTCATGGGGGAGTGTTGAAGTTCGTTGGCCACTCACAACTCTATGCCCTCTCGCCTCTTTCACTCTTCACACATTCTGTACAGATTAAATAATAATGGTCCCACCTGGGGAAGCATCCGACGTGCCCATTCTGGTTGAAGCCGTTGACGCCCTCAAGCTGCTGCTGCTGCTGGACCCAGGAGTGCCCCGGGGCACGAATGTGACCATTGCATGTCTCTCTATGGTTTTCTGTGACTCTCTGTGATGCGGTAGATGCTAGGGCCCATACATTCTCACTGCCGTGCCCTGCATCATTTTATTTTGCCTTGCATGTGGTGGGGGAGCTGCATATTTCCCGGGTGCTGATCCTTAGGGGGCCACCGTGCCGGTCTTGACCGTGCATCGGTGAGTAGCCGCCCTTGGTTTATTCCGAGCGGTCGGGCTCGACCCCCGGGTGGCAGCACTTGTTCACCCGAGTGTTCTGCTCGTGGTGGGTGAGTGCTCACCGGTACTAGTCTCGCCCCCCCTCCCCCCCCCCCTCGATGATTGTCTTGGGTGAGTGAGCAACCTTGCAAGCAAGTTACCGCATCCATGGCGTCTCTCGCTTGGTGTGACTTGTCACATTCTCTCACCTCACCACACATGGTCTAGCTATGAAACTTCCTAGTTACTACAATATGAGGGTCACTGGTGACAAAACAGAGGGGAATCCCCGATTTCCATTTATTCTCGGCTACAAGGTACCGAACAAAGCGCGAGTTGATGTGTATCAAAGCTGATGACTGGAGCTTTCCAGTGAGCCCTCACATGGTGGAAATAGCGGTCAATACTGTTTCTTTCTGCTCTCGGACGTCCGGGGGGTGGTAGGTGCGCCAAATGACATGACAAAGAAGCTTTGCGGGCGGTCGAGCACCACCACGTGGTTGAACTACTAGTGGAAAATGGTTGGGCAACTCTCTGCTGCCACCGTGGCGATGGCATGATGATGCAACTCCAACTTCCGTTGGAATGACGTATCCATTGTTGTTGCATGTTAGGATGGGTCACCATGGCATGGTGGGTCCTCCTAGGACCCGTGGCTGTTGTTGTGAGTCACTGCTGCTGCTGCAAATGCTGTGTCTCTACCACATAGCTCAACGAGGGATGCATCTCTACTTTGATACCTTAAGAAGCTACTTACTTCGATTGCACTAGCACACATGGCGGAAGCAAAAGCAACAATGATTGGACTAGGCAAGACGCTAAGTGTCTGGGAAGCACAGTAGCTTCAATGTGTAAAGAGAAATGACAATTGTAAGGCACACAATAGAAATAGCTGCCACGGCGCACGGCAGGTGACAAACGTGGCAATGTCACTTTGTCCTATAACAGGCCCCAAACAACTGTTTTGGCCGTAACTGTGCTAGCCGGCATCCAAACGCTACATTGCTTGTACCTATAAATATTGAACAGGATGCTACAACTGGTCACATGTGTGGCATCGACCGGTGGAAACATAATGGAAAATATGTAAACCAGGCTCAAGATCTAGTCCATCACTCGTGGCAACTAGCCGTGGCAACTATTTGACAGACGCTGGTGGGAGGAGCCACCACCCGTTGGTGCTCCGGAGCCAGCTATGTCCGCACAGGGGATGCGCGCGGGCATGTACATGGCCGAGTGACAATGATCTGTACATACAGACGAAGATGACTCACATCACAACAAAATGGCCACTCGCAGAGTTCAGGGGCTTGTGCGCGCGAGGGACGCAATGCTTGTTTCGATTCCACGTAAGACGGAAGATGGATATGTTCCATCAAATTTGTGTCGTTCCTCTACAGATGTACTATATGACGAAACGCGTCCTTAAGAAGGGCTTATACGTAACGAAGACTTCAAAGAAGCATTGAAGCGAAAATCGAGACAAAATAGTTACTTTAAGGAGAAAACACATAAGGAAGTGTCAGGTTTTATTCACTTTGCACACAAAATGACAACAGAAGAACTGTGAAAAGACATGTTTACAAAGAGACATCATAGTGGGATTATTGAACCTGAAAAAAGATATAGTAATCACGTACCCTTTGGGGTGTTCGTTCATCAGACGGGCTTCTTGTTGTCCAATCTCAATAAACGGGTTTTAGTGGAACTAAATGTTCAAACATTGTGGAGGTGAAAAGTAGGGGTTGATAGGTTCAACACTCGTCTCATACGGGGTACCTAGTAGCTTTAACGCGTACTAGAATTCTCTTGGTTTTGGCAATTTACCATGTACGTCATGTCACACGTGCTCGTGCGTCATTATTGCCTCAATGCAGTTTGGCACTATCTGGTCGTGTCACGAGGACACAGCTTGAAACAGAATAAGCTACAAGACATTTGTTTCAATTCTCAACTGTGTTTCTTCATGTTTTATTGAATGCGGTGCACAAGTCAGGGTTTAGCTGTACTGAAGAACAATTCCGATCTGGTTTATATCGTTCGTTTGGTTTCAAAACAATCATCCAAGAAGCCGCTTGTGCCGATGTTCTCTTTTTGACGGCGGGAGGATGTGCAGACGCGGATTGGGTCCGCGAAGCTTGGAGGAGGGGTACCCGACAGCCGTGTTTGGTGAACAAACCTCCCTTCGCAGAGCACTATTAACAACCACAGCTTTTTCCCAGACATCGAGTCCATGCCTGGCAGATAGTGAGATTCCATCCGCAAAAGGGCGGTTTGCGAACGCTGTAGCCATTCCAGGAAAATAGACAATGTATCGTGGGCAAGATGATTTTGCGCCGGATGATATCAATTTTGACTTGGATTTTGGTCTATTTTCATGGTCGAAAGATTGTAACAACCCAGGCCGCGCTACGGCGGGGCCTGGGAGGTGATGAAACTTTAGTGACCCTCCCCAACCCTGTAATGTTACCAAGGGCTCATCAACTAAACGCTTTCGATGTCACTAGTTTAAAAAATCGCTGGTCATTGACGAAAACGCCAGATGGTCCTTGGTATATGTAATAGTTTGGAAAAATCTTCGTTGAATGGTTACTCGTAACTCAAACCCCAAATATCGCGGGATTATTCTCGGACGCAATGTGTTAACAAATTTTGAGAACGGCTAAGCCGTGGATATTTCATATCCACGAGTTTCAGTGCTGCCATCGGTCACCACACATACAAGTCAATTAATCGAGATTTTTGACTGTTGGCGGCTCAACGAGATCTCGACAGTCGATAACAAACGGCAGGCGCCCGACGGCTTCCGGACCTCACCCTCAGCTTCCCGGCTTGGGCGCGTGGCCCTTTTCCATTGATCAAAACACGGCTTCAAATAAAAGGATATCGCCAACCATACGCCAAACCACCACCCACGTCATCGCTGTGGCACCCACCGAGCCACAATCCCAACGGCTACTTCGCCCGAGGCTCAACACGGCTGCGCCGCTCACTGACCCTCTCCTACAGGCGGCGGACACAGTTCCACCGCCCTCTCTGATTGAGCGGTGGGGCGGTGGCCTTTGAACCCCCATCCACCACCGACAAGGAGTTGGGCTCCTGACTTCCCTTGTAAATCTCAAACCGTCCCCCC
>SZWC01012353.1:5080-15080 GCA_023375785.1 Penium margaritaceum | reverse complement strand
ACCTCCACCTTCCCTGGTCATCAGGCACCATGGCGGCAGAGGAGGGAAGTGACAAGGGTAAGTTGCCGGGGACAAGCATGGGCACGGAAAGACAAGATGAAGAGGGTGGGGGGCGGACTTGCATCTGTTGTGCCACATCAGACATCTGTTGTGCCACATCAGACATCTGTCGTGCCACATCAGACATCTGTTGTGCCACATCAGACATCTGTTGTGCCACATCAGACATCTGTTGTGCCACATCAGACATCTGTTGTGCCACATCTGACATCTGTTGTGCCACATCAGACATCTGATGTCCACATCGGACATCTGATGTTGCGCTTGCATCGCGCGAAACCACAACCCTCACCGACGCATCCTGCCGCTGGCTCTTCCGTCCGCACCATCTCGGAATGCGTGCAGGCACAAGGACGGCATCGCCCCAGCCACGCCTCCTGTGCACGTGCATGTGCCCGCCGCCCAAGTCACGAGGGTGCCTTCCGTCACGGCGGACTCATCACAGCCCACAGCCCTACCACCATCTGCCAGTCCGCTCGGGACCTCACCCCAGGCCCTTGCCAGTGCAGGTGCGGCACAGCAGCCAGCAGCAGCAGCAGCAGCAGCAGCAGCAGCAGCATCGCCACCACGACCACCACCAGCAGTGCCAGCAGCAGAGGGGGCTCTATCCCAACAGCCGCCATCACCCTGGGCAGTAGCAGTTGACGAGCATCCGCTGGCAGCGGCAGCGGTAGAACCAGCACCACAGGCAGCAGCAGCAGCAGCAGCGCCTGCTGCAGAAACAGGTGGGGGAACCCCAGAAGCAGCAGCAGATACTGCAGCAGCAGCAGCAGGAGATATTGCAGCAGCAGCAGCAGCAGTGGTGGTGCTTGCGGAACCGTACTTCCAGAGCCCAGGACCCATCACGAGGATCCCCTCGGCTTCATCACAGACCCCTGGACGCCCACCCTCTGGCTCCCGGTCAACGACCGGCACCCACACGGCAGCAGCAGCAACTGCGCCTCCACAACAGACAGCAGCCACCACTACCACTCCCAAGCCCAGCCTCCATCTCGGTCTTTCCCTTCTCTCGACTTCGCCTCCCATCCCCTCCTCACCCACGTGCCCGTCGCCGGCTTCCTCGCCTCCCTCGATTTTCCCCCAGACGGACTCCGGGAGGCACGCCCTTGCTTCAATCTCCAGCGCTCCGTTGCAGGCGCAGCTGCTCGAGACCCTTCGGACGATAGCAGCGGCGGAGACGAGGGACTTGTGTCTCGATTTCGGCCAGGACGGACACGACAGCAGCGAAGCGGAGAGTAGGCCCGGACACGCCGTCTCACCCGCGGACCAGGATCAGACCCTCTGGGAAGGCCATCCTGAGCACCTGTCACCAGCAGCAGCGGTCACCCCTGTTGCTACTGGTGCAGCAGCAACAGCAGCAGCAGCAGCAGCAGCTGCTGGTGCTCCCTCCACAGGGCCAGCAGATGAAGATCTTCCGCTGCAGACCCAGCATCAAGCTTGCTCACGGTCACAGATCGAGCACCATAACCTGCAGGAGCAGCAGCTGCAGCAGCAGCAGCTGCAGCAGCAGGAGCGATGGCATACCATGGAGGGTGCCGATCTGGCGCCAGGCTTCAGCTTGCCAGGGCCAGGGTTCGGACTCGGGCCCGTGGGTGGTGGGGGAGAGGATCCAGGCTCAGGCTTCTCTCCAGGCTCCAGCGGGTTCTACGACGATGCCAACCAGTCCCTGGACGCCACGTGGACGACCGCTGGGGCCGAGACACAGGAGGACCTCCAGTCCTCCCTCATCTGCTTTGGAGGTCCGGGTTCGATCCCTACCCTGGCATTTCCGGCGAAGGGCGCGGTGCATCCGTACGTCGTCTCGCCACCCGAGCCATCTGCAGTCGCAGTCTATGATGGAGGTGTGCAGGCTGGCCCCTGCGGCCCCGTCGGGCCCGGGCTCGAGCCTTCCGTGGTGGTCTACTTCGGTGCGACAGGCGCATCTGTGCCTGCCACAGCGCCGTCCGCAACAGGGATGTGCTGCGATGGCCTTGGATCAGGGGTGCAGGGGCCGGACTGTATGGGAGATGTGGCTTCGGCTGCTGCAGCAGCCGTGCCTGCTTCGATTGCAGCAGCGGTCCAGCAGGGGCAGTCTAGGGAAGGATGGACGCCTGCCACACCGATCAAGTCAGAGACCCCGAAAAGTTCATCCGAACCAGCCATGCTGATGGCCTCCGCCATTCCTTACTGGGACACCAGTCACCATGGGTTGGAGTACCAGCAACAGCAACAGCAACAGCACCAGCAGCAGGAGCAGCACCACCACCACCATGACATATCTGCGATGCCGGGCTCTCCTCCAGAGGTTTCTCCACTCGTGGTGGTATTTGATCCCCTCCCTCCAGATGGGTTCAGCAGCACGAAGCCTCCACGAGACCCTGCCAAGGCACACAGACCAACCTCTCCGATCCATTGCCGGTCGCTCCTCTCAAGGTTCGACGAGAGCTTTGACAGCGCTGCCCCAATTTCTCAGCAGGAGCAGATGCAGCAGCAGCAGCAGCAGCAGCAGCAGCCGCCGCCGCTCCTCTGCCAGAACCACCATCAACAGCAGCTGCACCAGAGTCTTCTTCATCATCACCATCATCATCTTCATCATCACCATCATGATCAGCAGCAGCGACTTCTTCCGCACCAACAGCAACATCAGCAGCAGCCACAGCCTCCACACGAGCAGCAACAGCAGCAGCAGCAACAATATGAGCAGCAACACGTCCACCAACACCGGCAGGTGCAGCATCATCAGCAACCGCTGCCTCCACACCAGCAGCATCAGCACAGCCACCAGCAGCAGCAAGTGCAACATCAACAGCCACACCAGCCTCATTTCATGCAGCAGCAGCATCAGCTCAGCCACCAGCCCTGCCAACATCTGCAGGAGCAGCAGCAGCGGCACCAGCGGCAGCAGCAGCTGCAGTGTGAGAAGAGTGGATGCTTTCATCCAGCCGTTGAAGCTGGTCAATTGGGAAGCTTGAGCGTTCCGACTGAGAAAGGCTGTGCCGAACTTTTGTGGGGCGCTCAACCGACTGGAACAGTGCAAGTTCCGTCTATGGGCATGATGGCGGGGAAGGAGATGTCTGTGGGCCATGTACATGGCCGCCCACATTGTCACCCCCATGGTCAGAACCATGGGCAGACCACACCTGCTTTCCAGGGAGGTTTTTGCAATGCACCTAGCTACTGTGAGGAACAGCCGATGCTGGGCGCAGGAGCAGCTGGACTGCAGCAGCAGCAGCAGCAGCAGCAGCAGCAGCAGCAGCAGCAGCACCACCACCACCACCACCACCACCGCCACCACCAGCAACACCAGCAGCAGCAACACCAGCAGCAACAACAGCAGCAGCAGCGTTTGGATGGCAGCAGTGGTGCAGCTGCGATGGGAAGCAGCCCACCAGGTGCTGTGGACTCAGTCCTCTTTGAAGACCTTGGGTCTGAGAGGCGACTCTCTGGAGGGAGCGAGGGGGCCGGAGCCTGCCTCAACTTCCTGAGCGAGCTCGAGACCCTCATGTCCGACGATCCCCCGCCCTCCATTGTCTCGAGCGAGGACAGCCCGTGGGCCGTGGGAGGGAGCGCAGTATCGTGGGGGAGCGGCGGCGGCGGAGGCATCTCTTCGGGCTTTCCACCACTGGTGGGGAGTGTCACTGTCAGAGGTGGCTCGCAGATTTCCCCGATTTATAGCTCGAACCGCACAGCGTCGGCTGCCAACTGCCCGCCGCCAGAAGTGCAAGGCTCGGGTCACCCATCTGTGTTGGAGAGTGGGGGGCAGCAACTCGCCAGCATTAGCCTGCAACAGCAGCAGCAGCAGCAGCAGCCGCCAATGCTGCAGCAGCAACAGTGGCAGCTGCAGCAGCAACAGGAGCAACTCCAGGTCCTGCCCCCACCACCAATGACGCAGCAGATGCCGCAGCTGCAACCGCAGCACTTCAAGCAACCACAATACCTCCGGCAAGAGCCACTGCAGTTTGCTCCTCTCCACCAGGCACCGGCGGTCCTGCATGCCGGCAGCTCTGGCTCTGGTGTGGTGGCGGCGCCGCAGCCCTCGGGCGCCTACTTTGGCGCGGGCCCACAGCCTCGCCCGGCAGCAGTCGGTGCCACAAGCAACACAGCAGAGGTTGCGTCATCAGACCCCCCTCGGTTACTTCCAGGGGAGGAGATGAATCCTCCCACCTCTTGTGCCGACTGTCCTGGCTGTCAAGCTGCTGCTGCCGCAGCAGCAGCCGCAGCAGCAACTTCTGGACCGGCTCAAGCAGCACCAACTGCAGCGCCAGCACCAGCCAATGGCTTTCCGAGTGCCGCTCTTAATCACGACGTCCTGTCGTCGCCCCCGCCCGTTCAATTCGCAGTCGACGCTTCGCTGCCTGCAGGTCTGGTCTCGACTGCTCCGCCCGCCCCGAAGAACCGCCTCATCCTGCCTACTTGGCTGATTGGCCGTGACACTGCGCCCAACAGTCCATCTGGGCCCCTTGCGGTGCAGGTTCTCCCTGCTTGCCGTACTGCGATGACATCCATGCCATGTCCGAAAGGGACGGAGGACGTCATTGCCACATCGCAGATGGCCAGCAGACACTTGCTGCCCCTAGCTGCTGCACCAGTAGGGCTCTTCGCTGACGTCCACCAGCAGGGCAACCAGCAGCAGCAGCAGCAGCAGCTCCCTTCCAGCTTCGCCTCCTGCAGCAGCCGTGCTGTTTCTGCCGTAGCCCCACCTCCTCTGTTCCTCCCTCCTCCTGCTAGACCCTCTGCTCCTACTCACTATCTTTCTTCTTCATCCTGTGGCCCTCCTCTTCAGAAGTCCTCCTCGGTCTCCTCACAGCCACCCATGCAAGCTTGCCCCCAGCAGCCCCAACCTCATCAGCAGCATCTGCTTCAGGGTTGCCAAAGCAGGCTGCAGCAGCATCTTGCACCCTTGAGCCAGCAGCAGCAGCAGCAGCAGCAGCAGCAGCAGCCGCAACAAGCCTACAGCCCAAGCCAGTCTATTCACCAGCAGCACCAACATCAGACTCACCAGCCGCAGCTCTGGCAGCAGCAGCAGCAGCAGCATTTGCATCTACCACAACAGCAGGCAAATCAACCACAACAGCAGCTATCTCAGCCGCAGCAGCAGATGCCGCATTTGCATCAGCAGCAGCAGCAGCAGCAGCAGCAGCAGCCCCACCATGGCCACCACATCTCACACCATCAGCCTCCGCAGCCGATCCAGCAATGCATCCCTCCTCTTCCACTTCCTCGGTTTGATGGGTTATCATCCGTCGCCTTGGGTGCGGCTGATCCGTCTGCTCCTCCTGCTGGCTTCCCCGCCTCTGTGCCCCTGACCTCTCAGCCAGGCCCTCAACAGCAGCAGCAGCAGCAGCAGCAGCAGCAACAGCTTCTGAACCAGCCTCAGCATCAGCATCAGCACCAACACCAGCAGCTCCAGCTGCAGTTGCTGCTGCAACAGCCGCCTCTGGTCCCCCAGCAGCTGCAACAGCAGCAGCAGCAGGCACAGCTAAAGTCACAGCAACCAACTCCCCCCTTGGTTTCCACCTCCACCACTGCCACCAGCACTGGGCACAAGCAGCCGAAGGCAGCACCCAAGCGCTCCCTTGCGCACTCCACCAGCATGAGCTTGGACACGTCGTCCACTACCCAGCCTCAGCTGCAGGCAAGCTTCAAACGCAAGAAGACGTCGGAGGCGGTGGTGGCGGAGGACAAGGCCGCTGGTGGCGCGGCAGAAGCGTCGTTGAGGACGCCGAAGGCTCTGAGGGCTTCCCCATCTGGCAGCTGCAGCAGCAGCCTCGATCTGATGTGTCGGGACGCGGACGACATGGACCTCACAGACATGTCCATGGTGAGTGAGCGCTGTTCACCCAGCAGCTGTGTGTGAGGTTCCCAGACATGTGGAGCTCACGAATGGGGGGCTAGGGTGGAAGAAGGGGGGGTGGTGGGTATGCTGTCTCAACATGTTGCTGAGCACAGTGGGCTCTGCCTTCGGTACCCTTGTGCCTTTATTTGTCTTGTGCTGTTGACAGGACATGTGCCTTTATTTGTCTTCTGTTGTTGTCAGGAAATGTGCCTTTATTTGTCTTCTGTTGTTGTCAGGACATGTGCCTTGATGACTCTTCCGCTGTCGTCTCAGCATGTTGCTGTCGTGCGCAGGAACTTGTTCTTGTTCTTGAGGAGGACCGCATATTCTCTCCCGCCCTCACCATGGTATTGTTCCTAGAGCGTTTTGATGTTGCTCATCCTGTGCCGTTTCTGTTTATGCGAATCGGTGCTGATTCATTCTGTTCATGCTGTTTCTGTGCCACAGGATGGGGAGGCATCGGAGATGGAGTACGCTCCTTCCTCCACCAACCTGAAGGACGGATATGACAGCTCTGGAGAGGCAGATGGAGACGAAGAAGATGGCGAGGCTGAAGGAATCGTGGGCAGAAGCGGTCAGCAGCAGCTGCGGCGGCAGCAGCAGCAGGGGAGCAAGACGTTTGTCGAGAATGCGGCTGCCTTGGCTGCGAGGAAGCGGAGGAGCGAATTGAACCGGCGGATGAAGGTCCTCACAGACATTGTGCCGTGCAGCAGCAAGGTATGCACCAGCAAGGTATGCACCAGCAAGGTATGCACCAGCAAGGTATGCACCAGCAAGGTATGCACCAGCAAGGTATGCAGCAGCAAGGTATGCAGCAGCAAGGTATGCACCAGCAAGGTATGCACCAGCAAGGTATGCACCAGCAAGGTATGCACCAGCAAGGTATGCAGCAGCAAGGTATGCACCAGCAAGGTATGCACCAGCAAGGTATGCACCAGCAAGGTATGCAGCAGCAAGGTATGCAGCAGCAAGGTATGCACCAGCAAGGTATGCACCAGCAAGGTATGCACCAGCAAGGTATGCAGCAGCAAGGTATGCAGCAGCAAGGTATGCACCAGCAAGGTATGCAGCAGCAAGGTATGCAGCAGCAAGGTATGCACCAGCAAGGTATGCACCAGCAAGGTATGCACCAGCAAGGTGTGCAGCAGCAAGGTATGCACCAGCAAGGTATGCACCAGCAAGGTATGCACCAGCAAGGTATGCACCAGCAAGGTATGCAGCAGCAAGGTATGCACCAGCAAGGTATGCAACAGCAAGGTATGCACCAGCAAGGTATGCACCAGCAAGGTATGCACCAGCAAGGTATGCACCAGCAAGGTATGCACCAGCAAGGTATGCACGTTCGTTTCCTGCGATGGACGTCTGGTGGTCAGGGATTGCGCTCACAGGCGACTGCATGCTGCATGCCACATGCACAGGAGAGAAAAAAGATTGTTCATTTCCAGCAGAATGTCTGTAGAGACCCATGGTTTAGGGACATCGCGCGCCGTGCGCACCACCAAGGTTAGGACGCTGCATGTGTGTTCAGCCAAGCCTCTAGCGCATGGACCTGTTTTGGACATTTTACACGACATGTGGGCCCCAACGATCCCTCGTCGTGGTGATGGAGAAACAGAGACAGCATGGTGGTGGTGCTTTGACCGCAGACACAGCTGCTGATCTGCGCAACCTGCTGATTTCGCGCAACCTGCTGATTTCGCACAACATCCTGCGCTCTTTCAGTTTTCTCAGCTAGTGTAGAGGTTTGTTTGCCTTGCACTGTGCAGGGAGACACGGCGACGATGATCGAGGAGGTGATCGATTATGTGAAGTCTCAGCTCTCGCACATCAAGGTGAGAAAACTGAACGGTGCGCTATCTCGCTGCCGTGTTCCGTATCGATTCCGATTTGGTTCCTTGGGTCTCAGAGACTGTTCTCGTAGGAGCAATTGTGAGGAAACCGTTGGAGATGGCAATGAACAGTGCGGCATGGGCCTCTATTGCGCTTACGTAGGCCTGTTGCTGTTGTCTTTGGTTGTAGGGCCACTCTACACCTTAGCGAGAGCACTCTGAACCTGGCTGCCATGAGACCTTGGACCGTGGACGTTTTGCAAAGCGTCCAAGGTCTAATTTTCCCACTCTACTCCTTATAGCGACGGCACTCTGAACCTGGCTGCCATGTGACCTCGGACCGTGGGCTTCTGCAGAACATGACAGAGAGTAACCACCAGGCTGGCAGAGCCGGCAGCGATGGGGAGCAAGCCAATGAGAGCCAGCCACAGTCAACTCAGGACCCTCGTGCAGGGCTGCTCCCGAGCTCATCCTCTGTCCAGAGCTTCTCTTCTTCGATGTCGGACCCCTCGCTTCCTTCGCCCACAGCAGCAGCGCCGCAGCAGCCGCGGCAGCCGCAGCAGTACCAGGTGCTTCAAGTTCAGACCAACACGCTGCCCACGAGTGCCGCTGTGGCCGCGATGCTGAACCCGGCGTGCCACGCCAGCCAGCGCGCGTACCATGCCGCCAAGTACCGCCTGCGCAAGAGGATGATGGCGGCGCGGCAGGAGCAGGTCAAGAGGGAAGGGAAGCTCGGGAAGAGTGCAAGCCTGGGCTCTGTCGAGGCCCTGCTTCAGGTGAAGGGCGAGGAGGGCGGCGCGGCATCCACTGGGTCTGAGAAGGAGGAGCAGAACACGGACAGGGCGTGGCGTGTCGTCCGGCTTGAACAAGCAAGTCGTGTAGTAGAGCGTGTGGAGGCGCAAGTGCCTCGGGCTTGTAGTGTGGGTGGAGCTCTTTGAGTTTGAGCTCGTGAGATGAGCTACTCAAGACTCGTCTTGAGCTCGGATCCGTTCCTCAATATTCTGTGTTGATCTAGGAGTGGTAGATTTGTGCGCAGCACATTGTAGTAGGTATCGAGTTTTTTCCACTGTTGAGAGGCGGGGCTTGAAGTTGCATGCCAGAGACCTGGCTTCCTTTTGTTTGTTTCATTTTTCTGTTTTGGTACATAAATTCATCAATCTCTCATCTGAGCTTGCCCTTGCCCACATCCCCAGCCTTTGCGTGTTAGGTTGCTATTCTATGTTGTCTTCATCTTCAGGAATGATACTACAGGAACTGGCTTGGCTGCATTGTTCTTTAGATACTGCCAAAGAGAGAAACTTGGGTTAAGACAAAGTACCGCAAAGTGAAGTGTGCAAAGTACAACATAGACAAGAAGGTTAGTAAAAGCATGGCGCAAAAAGTACACTTGGGTTACGACAAACCATACCAAGAGAGAACAAGAAAGAAACCGTGTGGAACCTTCCTAGGTCCTCTGTGCTGATTGAGCAAGACTGTGAGTCAATGTGATGACAAACAGCACCGGCACGTCGTGAATTTTCTGTGGTCTTCGAGCCGACGTTGTCTTAGGAAATAAATGGAGGGAGTGATACGAGGTTGACCGCGATACTTCTCCAATAGCTACTTCGTTGTTGGTGAGGCGCACCTCGTGCGTTCCATTGCAAAAATTCTCCATGGACCCTGTAGGTGGCAGAGGGTTGCTCTTGCAGCACACGAAGCAAGCAAGGAAGCAGAATGCATCCTCGTAACACCATGGATGTGAGAAACTGCTAGGAAGCTTCCTAGCCTTGCTGCTGCTGACGTGGCGACACTGTCCAGTCAGCTGACGCACTAGCAAGCAGGCAGGTGCAAGAAACAGCAAGGGTCAGGCTAGGGAGACGCGCAAAGTCTCATAAACTTCAATAGCTTAGTAAATGCAGAGAGAGATGACAACTGACAGGTCCAGGGCATAAATACCTGCCGCGGCGCACGGCGGGTGTCGCACGCGGCAGTCCAAGAGCTGTCCTAAAACCGGCCCAAAACCACTGTTTTGGCCGTAACTCTGCGCACACATGTCAGAATCCTACGCCGTCTGAACCTAGACGTGCAGAATCAAAAGACGCACGCAACGACTGGTCACATGCATGCATCCATCGACTGACAGCGAGTATATAATGCAAAAACATGCAAATGGGCCTCATGCCCAGTCCGCCGAAAGGCGCCTGCAAGACGTAGAAGGCACAGCAAGGAGTCCCGGTGACATCTGGGGCTCTGGAACAGTGGTCGGTCAGCTCCAGACGGGTAGTCCGCCGCCTGTCGTCGCGCCGGTGTCACCAGG
>SZWC01012352.1:59471-75962 GCA_023375785.1 Penium margaritaceum | reverse complement strand
GGGGGAGAGAAAGAGAGAGAGAGAGAGAGAGAGAGAGAGAGAGGATGGGGGAGGGGGGGAGGAGGAGAAAGGGCCGGGTATGACGGCATCGCCTCCCTTCTCCATTGGGGCCTTTGATCTTTGATTCACTGAGATAACGTGCAGCAACTGGATATCATCAAACACCTGGACAGGTTAGAAGCCTGCTTCCTTGCTCTCAGAGCACCATTGCATTTGAAGCAACAGTGCGGTGAACACAAGGAACAAGTGTATATGGCAGCCTCAAACCACCTGGCTATGGACTCGGCCATTGAGGATTCTATGCCTCCTGGGTTGCCCTTTGGCCCCTCGGGCAAGAAAAAGAAAAGGAATACAAGGTGAGGACAACTACAACAACAAAAGAAGCAGAAGTAATTGCAGCAGCCGCCTCGGCTACAGCAACAGTAGCAGCCACAGCAGCAGCAGCACCAGCTGCTACAGTAGCAGCTGTAGCAACAACATCAGCATCTAGAATAGCTCTAGTAGGAGCAGCAGCAGCAACATCAACCACATCAGCAAACACAAACAATGCACCATCAATAGCAGTCGAAGCAACCGCATTAACAAGGAGAGAAAGGGCTTGTAGGATCAAGGTGGAAACAACAGCGGCGAAAACAGCAGTGGAAGCCTCGAAAGCCACAACAACAGCGCCAACAGCACCAGCCAAAGACATCTACACGCATCAGCGAGAGCTGGGTAGATTTCATGCCCTTTGTGGGCTTGACATCGGTGGGGGTGGGAGGCTTGGTGGGAGGGATCGGATGGGAATCTTGTAAGGCGGAGGAACAATTGGAAGAATTATTCCTACTGGGTTGATCTTCCTTCAACTCCTCCTCTTGAAGGAGTCGAAGTCAGCATTCTTCCTGGGAGACAACCTTGGCCTCGACTTGTCAGAGCTACGTCACACGCTTACGCACATCTTGGGTTTTTCTCCACTACGATTGGACAGGAAATTTCCTGTACCCGGTGAAATTTTGTGCTTGGAGGACCCCAGGTACAACAACGACAGTAACAGGAGCAGCCCAAGCTGCTTGATCAGCGGCAATCACTGCAGCAGTACTAGTAGCGACAACAGCATCATCAACAGTAGCAGCTACAGATGCAGAAACCAGAGTAGCAGCTATGGTAGCATCATCATCAGCAGTAATGGAAACAACAACAACAACAACAGCAATAGCAGTTGCTACAGTTACAACGGTTACAAAAACAACACCAGTAGTAAAGGAAGCAATGCCAGCAAGGACAAATGCAGCTACACTTGCAGAAGCAGTAGTAATAGTAATAGTAGGCCAAGTTGCAGTAGCTATTTCAGGAATCAATAGCACCACCACAGTCTGCAAGAACCACCATTGCATTTATTTTTGCTGTAGTAGCCAGTGCTTCAGCACCAGTCCCAACAGATGCCAGTTCCGTAGCAGTCAGTTAGCCATCAATCCCACGGCACTTGCAGCCTTAGTAGCTCCAAGTGCAGCAACAACTACGAGCCTGGGCCAAATCACAAGGTCTTGTCCCAGTCCCCGGCTAGGAGGCGGGGCAGATTCATCCCTTGCCATCAGCAGGTTACTTGGGTACCCCTGAAGGGGAGACTAGGGACAGGCACCTGGCCCAGGATCCCTTGCCCCTTCCATGGAGAGCGTATGGCTACCAGCACTAGCATAATCAAGTGCTCCTGTGCTGGGGGGAATAGAATTTGGTGAGGAGATAATTGAGGAAAGATCCAGAGGGGAATGAGGCGGCTGGGATCAACGGGGTGAAGTGATAGCAACAAGAGTGGAAGAAATGACCATAGTAGCAACAGCAGCAGCAATAGTGGCAGCAATTTCATGAGCAGTATGTGCAGCAGTCACTGTACCAATTGGAGTATGGAACGCATGATATGGCAAGGACATGACGGCAGGGAATATTGGACTTGCGATCCCCAAGAAAAGGGCAACATAGGGGAAGGCGGACCTTGGTGGAGTGCCGGCAGAAAAGGTGGCAGTGGCAAAGTATAGTCGCAGGCGGTTCCTGTCCGACACTGAGGATGGTGGGAATGATAGAGGCCCTAGGGAGCTACCCCCATCCCAATCAGACCCTTGCGAGCTATTTTTGAGCATCCAAGCACGTTTTGACCAGCTCACTTCCGCTCCCAGTACACTTGCATCAGCTCCCAGTGCTCGAACCCTCTCCCAGGGAGGGCCAAGCTGGCTGAAGGCTCATTCCCTCGACACCTCCCCCCGTCCCTAGAAGCTTCGCCTCTCCCCAGCATTGGCTTTTGTTTTATGGTGCAGCAGAGATGGGTGGGACGCACATGGGAGGTGCGGGGGGAATTCTTTTTGGCACCTTGGGGATGCTGATGTACTCGACGTGAAAAGTATTGGAAGGTCCAGTGACAACCAATGATGTTGAGTATACGGCCCTGCCTGAGGGAATCACCCTCATACAGAAAGACAGTATGGGGAATCTGGTGGAGGTGAGCAACTCTTGGCTGATGGCGGACAAGATGCAGGAGCAACCAGAGTGAATGCAGATTGTGTTCGCATGCACATGAACAGGGCTCGCAAGGCCATTGGATCGTGCACAAAGGTGGTGTATCACTGGGTGGGACAGGAGCAGGACGAAATGGTGGACCCATCCTCGGATGGAACTGTGTCGCTAGACTAAGCCGGTGCCTAATCTGGATGGCGTGGAACGGACCAACGGTTGCCCGAGTAGCAGCTCTCGGAAGGGATCCCAGTGGGAGGTATTTTCTGCCTGGAGCATCTATAAAAAAACCTTTTAAAAAAACCAGATGGCAGACGGGATAACATGTTTGGGCTAGGGAATACAGGATCCGGATTGTCCGGAGTGCATATATTTTGTGATTCGCTCTATATCCTACAGAGGAAAACCCTCCTAATGACCGAATAGCTAATACTCTTGGAAGGAGATGAGCTGGCCGATTCCAGGCCAGGACTCCTGTGGAAAAGTGACATCAAAAGGCCGTCGACAGCCTATTCTCGGAGCACTTCGACAAAGTGATCAGGTCGGAGCCAGGGGGAGCAGAGTAGATGAGTTAAGACCCAATGAGTGTTTGCCCACCTCTATGGTGAGCCAAGGCGGCGGGTGAGCACCGTTTTCCAGCAATGCTGGGACTGGCCAATCCCTGGAGAGCCTAAACATATGGTGGATACTTCTGGTACACCATCAGGTGCTGCTCTGCCACGTCTCCTGGTTGGATGAGCAGACTGGGGATACATCCTTCGTTTCAGGTAGAAACTGGGTGCTCATGGGAGAGACGTGGGATATTTTCCATGAGCTTAGGCCAACAGATAATGTCATTCTATAATGGTAATTAGGGTTCAAGGAAGGGGACTGGCCAGGTTAAGTTGAGGTAGTGCTGGAGATGGTGCGACCAGGCTCACGGGACATAGTCATTTCCCATCCTTAAACCCAACAGGTAGCAGTGAAGTAAAAGGTGGAAGCCGCAAAAACAAGCCGAAAGGCAGCATGCCTTGTCCACGTGGGGGTGTTGTCAAGGGAAAAGCCAATGTTTGAGGACCGTCCGTCCATGGCATTATGGCGGCAACTGTTGCAGCGCTGAGGGGGCGTCACCTCCCCGGGTGCATCCCTATACCATAATGGGTACTGGGGTACGTTGCTTTGGAGGGTGGTGGTGTGGAAACATTCACAGATAGGCTGGTGGAGGAGGCAATGAGGGAGGTGCCATGGGATTCTAGCTCACGACCCCTTGGCCTCAGCATGGAAGTATATTACAACCTCGTGTTGGACTCGATAGCAGCCTTGGATAAGATAGGTACAATATGAGCAAGGTGTGTATGACTATGTGCACCTTGCTTGAGGGCTCCTCGCAGGTGCGCATCAAAGACTACCTTGGCCTGACCACTCTCATTCCCATGCTGGAAGGGACCATAGAGGAGGACGGATTGTGCCACATTGCTATCAGCTAAGTGTGGCTCCAGCTGGTGGAGAACCTGCTCCTTCTCGGAGACAAGCCAAAGCTCACAGCAGTCCTCTGGCCATACCAATACAGATTGAGAGAGGACGTTTGTCCCTCCATCCATCCTGTCCATCCCTCCATATCTCCACCCGTCCCTCTCTCTATCCCTCTATCCCTGACTCCCTCAGTCCCTCCCTTCCTCCTTGTTTTTCTCTCTCCCTCCATCCATCCCCCTCTCCTCCAACTCCTCCTCCCTTTTTTTGTTTCCACTTCTCCCTCTACACCCCCTTCCCTCCTCCACCACCTTTTTTCTCTCTCGGCTCCCTCCCTCCCTCCACCCAACCCCCATCCTCTTTTCCCCCATCTCCCTTCTTTCTTCTCCTATCTCCTCTCTTCTGCCTCCCACTCCTTTACTCCTTTCTCCTTCTTTTTCACTTCCCCCTTTCTCCACCTGCCTCTCCCATCCCCTCCTCCACCCCCTCTCTCATCCTCTGCAACTACAACGACATGTCCTATACAGGCGGCAGTAGTGTTGTAGTAGCATAAGCCTCAATGTCCCGGTTTGCAGTAGTGTTGACACATGCGCGGGCAGCACGCACATTGGCTACAAAGGTAGAGGCAACTTTAGATGAAGAGTCTAGTGCAACCTCAATAATAGAGGAGACATCAGAGGGTGAAGAAGATGTACATGATGTAGAATAAGAAGCACCTTTGGTGGAAGGGTGTATCCCAGCATGCACCAATTGTCCCACCGACGACTGTTTGCACACACCGTCAAAGATTTCTACGAGTAATGGGTGGGCTTACAGGTGTTGGCCTAGGTCGATGATTGTGCACCGGCACCATTGGTGCCACATTTTGTTGAGTCGGCAAGTCATCCGAAGCCGACTGGTTACATTTGTAGTGCACAAATTCCTCACGCGAATATGACTCTGCCGGGTTGTACTCTTCACCCGGGTAGTAAATTGAGACTGCTTTGATGGGAATGTGATCATTGCTCATGCTCTAGATGATTTTTGTTGAGACGGTCCACACACGGGCAGCTATGGATGACGTAGGTATCAACTCTCTAGTCGGCGGTAACGCCGGATCGGCAGCTGCATGATGTTCAGAACTCATCTTGTCGCTGCAAGGGATAAAATAACTGTCGGAATTACGAGGGCAGCTGGTAAAAAGCAGACAGATATGAGAAAAAACAATACAAACATGTTTTGGCCGTCAGGCCTTCGTCGATTTCATAACGAGCTTGAGTCAGAACATTGCTTCATATATCTAGCACGTGCATGAGAGAGAAGTGGAGTACGGATGGCAATCAGTGGTCACCCCATGCAAGTAAGTTGGTCACACACCCTATGGCCCTTCAGGATTTTTTTAGTCTAGAGGACACGAGGTGATTTTTAAGTCTACAAGGTAACCTCCAGGCCAGAATAATTCTGGAGGAGAAAACGGTAGGGTTAAATTCTCCGAGGCTTTTGGCAAGGCGTTGGAGGTAACTACCGAGTCATAACCCTTCTGAGAATGGCATTCGAAGTGCTTTTAGCACTAGACGTCATTTTTTTTGTCCCGTTGACCTTTTTGGACCATCGACAAAGTTTGTCGACTATTGTCACTCGATAGGAGTGAAAGACTTGGTTGAGAGTGGGAGAAGGGATTTTAGAGGATATTCTTATGCTCATATGCGTTCATAGAAGGCCTTTTTGAGCCTAGAGAAGTCATCTGTTGAGGAAGACCGCATGAGGTACCTACATAACCATGAAGAGATAAAGGCTCAAAGATAGCTACATGGATGGTAGTTGCGGTATGGCAGGTAGAGATATAGGTTCAAGGGCTTTTGGTGAGTAGCAATGTCAAAAGGCCCTTCCTGTGCAGGCCTAGAGCCTTTGGAAATGTTCAGGTCGGGAAAGTTAACAGTTGTCTCCGAGATGTCCAAGGTCAGTCAGATGCTTTTTCCTAGCGAGTTTAAGTGCTGTAGCAATTCAAGTAAGCTAGAACGGCTACCACTAAAAAATATGGGTTTTATATTGATGTAATGGTGGTATAAGAGTAGAATTTCTAAGGTGTTTGTCTTACGCTCTCAATCAAGGAAACTCATAAAAAATATGGAAAATACAAGTGCTACGTGTGTCCCCATAGCTCCGTCCTTGACCTCTCCTAATAACTCAACAAGACGGTTGTGCATGACCCAACTAAGGAGCTGTAGTACAACTGGGAGATTGGATGTTGAGTTTGGTGGAGGAGCTCTTGAATGTAGCCGAGGGCCTTTGAGATGGGGATAGTGGGATAAAGAGCCACAATGTCGTAAGAAGCAAGGAGGACAGCTTGTGGTAGGTGAAGCTCCTCTATCTCCAGAAGCAACGATGTGCTATTTTTTATATGTGTTTCTTTTTTTTTTTGACAAGCGGTTGCAATGCTGAGTTGAACCCTTTGGACACATTAGTGGTGATCTGACAAGTGTAATTGGCCATCCGACAAGGTAATTGGCCATCCGACAAGTGTAGATTTCTGTACCTTTGTAACGGTGAAGAAGGTTGTTGGCTGCCATCCTTGTTGTGGCTGTTGGAGGAAGTATTTCCAAAGAGATGAATTGATGAGGTTGGATTTCACATGCATTTGTTGGATGGACACTCCTCATGAGTGCCGGTTCAAGTTTTGTGTAGATATTTGAGACTGCTTTATAGTGCACGAATTCCTCATGCGCGTATGACTTTGCAAGGTCTTGCTCTTCCCCGGGGTAGTAGATCAATACTACTTCGATTGTAACGTGATCACTTCTCACACTCTAGATGAATCTCGTTGAGACGGTTCGCATGCGGAAAGCTATGGGTGACATAGGGATCAACTCTCTAATCGGTGGCAACCCGAGTGTGGTAGGTGTGGAATGGCAGAAGCCATTGGTGTACAGTCAACTGCTCCTATTACTGTTGTTATTGATTCTACTTTTGCTGATGTTGCCAGTAGTGTAACTGAGTTGATAGTATTGTCACTACTCCTGGTTCTTCTACTGGTGGTATAGCTGATGTTGACAAGCTACCGCTCCTGCCGTTGTTGGTGCTGTTGTTGTTGCTACCACTAATACTGCCACTTTTCACTACTATCATCGTGACAGCAGCTAGTGTTCCTATCCCTGTTAGAGTGGACGAAGGCCAGTTGACACAAACGGCAGATGGCCAATGAAAACCATGGGCATAGAAGCAATGATGTGCACCCACATAGACTTGTGGTCAATGTGGATGTTTATTTCTTTGTTTTGCGTGTATGCTTTTGCGTGTTTGTGACTGGGTTGTTGATCCCACGAGGACCACACATTCGGGTTCTCCTCGTGTGCGAAGAAACTATCGCGTGCTTGTTGCCGGCAGGACTGGTTCAGTCCCTGGGTGGCGACTGAATCTCACGCGAGTCACTTGCGTGGGTGGTTCTGTCCACCGGTAGTATCCACCATGCTCACTCATTTCTGACTAACTTTCTTCTTGTCAAACGTTGCTGAGTGTTCCACTTCTCTCGAATCCATGGAACGTGTGTTCTCTTGTGTGTCCTCATGTCTTTGAGCCATGCAACACATGTGTCTATTTACTTTTTTCTAGTACCTATTGGTATAAGCGTAGTAGAGGAAAGCATCCTTGTTCCCACCTTTGGTTTCCGCCGCCATTGCCAAAGATTTATCGCTATTGCATCAGCTGCAAATGGCAACAACCATTTTGGGCTCTGCCTCTACCTTCATCCTTCTGCCATTATCAATTTGAAGCGAGAGCATGAGCTTCCAAATGGATTATCGACATGATGAGCTCGTGGTTGTCCCCGGCAACTGCCGACATGTGCACTGTCAATGGCCGTCGACTCAAACAGCAGACCTGTCAGTAGTTTTCTATGGCAGTGAGTGCCTCCATGATCAACAGCAGATTTGTGAGCATCCGCATTGTTGCAACAACCAACCCCATTTGCACACTCACAACTGACGTTGACTTGGATGTCTTATCGTAGCCCCAGCCACAAGCTACTAATCGCACCCGACAACCATCATTCATTACCCGGCCACAGCTAACAGTCATTAGTTGTCTGTTGTTATCTGGAAACAGCCGTCACTCATTAGCAACATAGGAACACACAGCCAAGAGCAACCCAGAGCAGCAACTGTTAGTCATCGGTCATTAGCTAACCGCAGCTGATAACTGTCAGCCGACTGCTGTCAGTTGCCAGGAGCCGTCACTCTTCAGATCTTCATGAGAGCCGCAACCACCAGCCATCAGCCATTAGCTGGCCGCACCTGATAGTCGTCAGCTCTGAGTCATCACCTGTCTGTTTTCTCGCACTCTGGACGATACGTCATAGTCACACAATCCACCAATGCGACCAATGTAGTGATGACTGAATGCTCTATGAGTGTCAGTCACCCATGTGATGTGTGTCTGGGAAGATTCAAGAGGTCACTTGGGTTTTCACCAGCCCACAACATTATCTCCTTAATGTCTCTCTGAAGAAATTATCGACTGTTGCATTCTCCTGTGTAACAAGATTCCATGGCCTAACTTTCCATCGTGCGTAAGTATACCAAGGATTTTTCCCTGGTATGCCTTCTGGTAGTATTCACCTTCTTTTCCGTCCTTTTGCGCCTCTAGTTTGGAACTCTACTTGGTTTGTTTATTCACTCCATCACATCCCATCTCATGTGGTAGGAACGCTAGGCACAACCTCAATCCTCCCGGACACCCAAATGATTAGCCATATTACCTTCCGCTTTTCAACGTGAAATTAGGCTTCTTTCATCCGTTTTCACAAAGCATTGCCTTTTTAACACTGGGCACAGCCTCAAGTGCTTTTAATTGGATCTATTCCGCCCTCTGGGGTTATGTAACTTTCTCATCACGGAGTCGCATTGAAGACCATGCTCCACATTAAAATTCATCATGTAGTGGAAAAAACTTCCATTGCTAGTGGGGATGGGTTCAGCCTCGGGTCACTTTTGGTGTTGAGGTAGCCCCAGGGCTGATGGCGGTATTACCGGTACCGCGGTATACCGCGATTTTGTACCGCGGTATTGCTGTACCGCGGTACGGTATTTTTTTTCACGGTACCGGTACGGTATCGGTACTGACCTGGCAGGGTACCCCTCTTCTGTACCGCGGTACTGTACCGCGGTACAGATTAAGTCAATCGTTCGATGTTGAATATGTAACGGTAACGCGGTAGGAAAAACCAGCGAGACTGACAATGACAGTGACGAATGCCGGCTAACGAGAGACATGAGCACGTAACATTGATCGAAACATCTGCCAACAGAGGTTGACGACAAGCATACAGTGGTACATCCGCAATCCATGGGTTGGCCATAGTGGGATGCATGCGATACGCTGCAGATATGCAAGCTGTACATGGAGCGCACGTGTGTTGCGTACCAACTGCCCGGTGCGCACTGTAACCGATGCCGACGGTGAAACTTTCGGTGAAGAGTTTCAACACATGGACCGCGTTCAAACGCCGACCACCTCAGGCGGACGTATCGACTGGAAAGTACAAGAATACCACAAAACAACTTTAAACATGCTTTGACACTAAAAAGACGGTGGGAACCGAACTTTACCACCGGCAAGCGGCTGGAAGTATCGGTATACGATATTTCAACCGGGCGTTTCAGCCCAGCATAAATACCTATAGCGTAATATACGCAGTTATGCAACGCCTTCCGTTATGGACGCTAGCACATCGCCGGTTCGTCTTTCGAAAACATCGAGTGCACAACATCCGATGACATGAAATTATATTTATAGGTGTCAACCGGCCTGAGGCAAACGGACTAGAAAACAGGGCCGACACAATAGCACCTGCCGTCCGCTCCTAGCATTTCAGCTAGGAGAAGATATCACCCTCAGGATCACGGTTCCACACTGAGCAGTTCCTAGGCAATCACTTGCTAGCAACTGTGTCCACTTAACACTTGGTCACTTTCGCGCGAGGTGCTAGTCAAAGACTAACTCCTGGGGCTTAGACCAACCAGTGTCTTCTTTATACTGTTCCTTAGTTGGACAACTCTGTGAGGAGCATCTAAGGCCAGATTGTGTAATTAGAATGAGGAATGAGCCTGGTACATATAGTCCTAGGCCTGGCTTCTAAGGTGTGTGGGCAGTGACACTTTTGGGATGGTCACTCCAAACCACCTCACCAGTCCGCCAATTGGCGCATCCACTGACCGCCAAGTGGCGCACTCTCCTCATGCATGGAGAAATGTCTAAGAAACTTCCCCTGTGCTAGAAGGTCAAAAAACCTCCTGCGCACATCAAGGCTCGATCGCAGGACCTGTTGTCCCTAAGTCCAACATGCTATCCGTTGCGCTACACTTCTGGTGTCTCGCTTGGACTTGCACCACGAACAAGGTTTGGGGGACTTACTCCAAGGGAGCAGTGCATGCCCAACCTGTCCGTCAACCCATAGCAGTGGCCATGGGGCACAGAAGAACAACAATCTCACCCTTGCACCGTAGGCCACCTGCTGTGGTAGTTTTCTTCGGCATGAACCTGTAGCTCTAGGTTGTGTTTGTGCATGTCAGTTTTCTTGGTCTTTAGTTCTCATCTCTTGCATCCACCATGCCGACTCCTCGAGCACCTGCAACATGCAAGTCGCTGTCTAGCGGCTTTGTCAAGAAGTCCGCAAGCATTTTCTTGGTTGCGACATGCTCCAGTTCCACGACACCCTTGGCGATAAGGTCACGTGAGTAGTGGTACCGAATATCGATGTGCTTTGTACGCCGGGAGATCATGTCGTCCTCTGCCATAGCCATGGCACTTTGGTTGTCGATGCGGATGACCGTTGCCTCCTCTTGTGGTGCCTTGATCTCATCAAGCAAACTGCGAAGCCACTGTGTTTCCTTGCAAACTTCGGAGAGTGCAATGTACTCCGCCTCAGCAGTAGAAAGCGAGACGCAGTCCTGCTTCCTGCTTGCCCATGAGCCCGCACCACCGTTGAGAAGACAAACAAACCCTGAGGTGGACTTCCTGTCATCAATCCGTCCTCCCCAGTCCGCGTCGGTGTAGCATGTCAGCCGCAGCAAGTCTGATCCTTCTCGACCTCCAAACCGAAGTCCGATGTGCCGAGTCTTTTTGAGGTAGCGAAAAATACGCTTCACGACTTGCCAATGTTCTGGCCCAGGGTTGGCCACAAACCTGCTCACCTGACCCACTGCAAAAGCAATGTCAGGTCGTGTTCCCACCATTGCATACATGAGGCTTCCGACGGCGGACTGGTATGGAATGTTTTGCATCTCCCGCCGGTCTGCCGCTTTGCTTGGTGACATGGAGGAGGAGAGCTTGCAGTCGGAGGGCATGGGGGTGCTGACGGGCTTGCAGTCCTCCATGTTGTAGCGCTTCAAGATGTCCATGATGTACTTGGTCTGGTTGAGCTCGATGGTGCCTGCTTTGCGGTTGCGGTGAACAGCAATCCCGAGGTAGTACTCGAGAGGTCCCATGTCCTTCATCTTAAATCTGCTGGCCAGATTTTTCTTGAGGTCCGTGAGGCCCTCCTGCGAGGAAGAACACATGATAAGATCATCCACGTACAACGCCACAAGTAGCAAGCCACGTTCGTCCTCCCGCACATAGACGCTAGGGTCATTTTTGCAATGTGCGAAGGAGATCTCAGCCATGAAGCTGTCCATCTCCTTGTATCAGATCCGTGGGGCCTGTTTCAGCCCGTACAACGCCTTCACCAGCTTGCACACCTTACCCTCGGGTGCTTTGACACCCTCCGGTACCTCCATTAGCACCTCCTTGTCGAGCTTCCCATAAAGGAAGGCTGTCTTCACATCCATCTGGTGGATCTCAAGGTCTTTGGCGGCAGCGACAGCAAGCAGGGACCTGATGGAGGCAAACGTGACGACCGGTGCGAAGGTCTCATCGTACTCAGAACCTGCGCGCTGTGAGAACCCTTTCGCCACGACCCTTGCCTTGTACGTGTCGATGCTATCATCTTGCTTCCGCTTCAACCTGAGCACCCACTTTGAGCCCACCACGTGAGCGTTAGCGGGTCTGTCCACCAGCACCCATGTGCCATTTTCTTCGATGGACGCGAGCTCGCTGTCCACCGCCTCCTTCCACTTGGCCGCATCGGGCCTTGCCAGCACTTCAGCCACAGTGAGCGGCTCTCCCTGAGCCAAACAGGACCAGCTCAGTCCAGTCCAGCTTCCAGTGTCAGCGTCATACTTTGGAGTTTGTTTTCTTTGTCGTGTGCTGCGACGTTGCATTGCTGGTGGATGTTTGCCATGCTGTTGCTCCTGTGGTGTTGGCTGCCCTGGAGTTGAATTTTCCTCTTTTGAAGAGCCACTGGCCTCCGAGCTGGTCTCAGAGGCCTCGGACGTCTCCGACTCTGTGTCGGAGCTCGCCGCTGCGTCAGCCTGCGCTTCCGCTCCCCCTGGCACACCACTCTTCTTCACGGCCTGCCGCACTGGCACCACTTGCCAGTTTTCAGGAGCTTGATCTCCTGACTCTAGCAGCACCAACCACTCTCCCTGTTTTGGAGCTTCCGTGGGATCAAGCATCTCTTCCTTGCCTGGTTTCCTCTCGTCAAAGGTTACATCCCGGCTGGTGATGAGTCTTCTTCCTGCCAGGTCCCACAAGCGATATGTCTTGTGGGCCGTCTCATAGCCCACCATAATGCACTTTCGTGCTCTTGAATCCAGCTTGCCGGCACCCTCACCCGCCTGGACCTTTGCCCATGCGGTGCAGCCGAATACCTTCAGGTGTGATGCGTCCGGCTTCTTCCCTGACCAAACTTCTTGTGGTGTCATCTGTTGTTTTCCCTTCTTCTTTCCGCGCCTGCCCAGAGCAGCTACAGGAGTCAGGTTGACGAGATAGCATGCCGTTCTTGCCGCTTCCGCCCAGAACCGCGGTGGAAGCTTTGCATCAAAGAGCATGCTACGCACCATGCCGAGGATGGTCTGATTCATCCGTTCGGCAACACCATTGCTCTGCGGCGTGTAAGGCGTTGTGGGCTGGTGGCTGATCCCATGTTGCCTCAACCAGCCCTTGCATGCCTCGTACTCTCCACCGTTGTCGCTTCGCATCGCTTTGACTTTCTTTCCGGTCTGCCGCTCCACCATGGCGACAAACTCCTGCAACTTTTCTCTGACCTCTCCCTTTGCTTTGAGGAAGAAGATCCACACCTTGCGGCTGTGGTCATCTATGAAGGTCAGAAAATACTTGCTACCACCGTTTGACGCCGTGCGAAAGGGTCCGCACACGTCGGTGTGAATGAGGTCAAGGGCTGATTCTGCGCAGCGACCATTGCGCTCAAAGCGCGTTCGCTTGGTCTTGCCTTGGAGGCAAGGTTCACACAGGCTGCCACATCCAACCGCATCCTTCTTGCAACCATCCATGCCACGGGCCAGCTGTTGTTGCTGGATGACTTGGAGTGTGCTGTTTGCCACATGCCCAAAGCGTCTATGCCACAGATCAGCGTCTTCGTCTTTTGCGGCAGAGGATGCTTTTTCAGTTTTCGTTGGTGTGCTCTCCTGCGTGGGTGTCGAGACCACTGCCTCCGCTGCACCCGCATGGCCCTCCTTTTCCGAGCTCTTTGCTGCTGTTGTCTGCAGTACGTAGAGTCCGTCAACCCGTGGAACCTGTGCCACGAGATCTTTGTTGGCGTAGAGGACCTTGATGTCTTCATTCCTGGCGATGACCGCCTTCTTCTGCGTGAACACCACTGTCATGTCGTTGTCCGTTATTTTTGACACGGACAGAAGGTTTGCCGCAAAGGAGGGCATGTAGACCACGTCACGTAGCCGTAGATCCTTCTCCGCACCATTGAGGCTGATGCTCACCAGCTTGTCACCCACGCCCTTTGCGTTCACGACACTACCGTTTGCGCATCTTAACCGCCGATCGGTGGGGCCGATGGAGACAAATCCAGCCTGGTCGTTGCTAGAGTGATGATCGGTGCCGGAGTCAAGCCCAAAAGCTCCTGGCCTGAGCAGCGCCGCTCCTTTTTCTGGAGGCGTGCTCTGTGCCATCATGTTGGTAGCTTCTTTGCCACCCTTTTTGTTGCCTTTGTTCCCACCGCTTCCGCTGTCTTCCTTCTTTGGCGACCTGCACTCTCTTGCCCAGTGCCCAGGTTTGCCGCAGTTGTGGCAGTTACCCTGTCGCTTGGGAGCCTTGCCGCCATTGTTGCCTCCGCCACCACCGCTTCCGCTGCTGCCTTTCTGACCAGAGGCTGACCCTTTGCTCCCGCGGCCACCGTAGCGTGCGGCATAGGCTGAGAAATTAGCCTCACTTCCGCTGCGGCGCATGGCCTCGTTTCGCACGTACTCAGACACTGCCGTGTACGTCAGGTCGTCCTCCTTCCAGCCGCCCATGACGGTGATCATCGGGCTCCAGCTCTCCGGTAGCGCCATGAGGAGAATCATGGCTTGCATGTTCTCGTCAAGGTCCCAGTTCATCTGGCGAGCCTCGCCAAGGAGTCCTTCAAACTCCTGTAGGAAATCGGGGATTGATTCGCCCTCATTCANGTGTGGGCAGTGACACTTTTGGGGTGGTCACTCCAAACCACCTCACCAGTCCGCCAATTGGCGCATCCACTGACCGCCAAGTGGCGCACTCTCCTCATGCATGGAGAAATGTCTAAGAAACTTCCCCTGTGCTAGAAGGTCAAAAAACCTCCTGCGCACATCAAGGCTCGATCGCAGGACCTGTTGTCCCTAAGTCCAACATGCTATCCGTTGCGCTACACTTCTGGTGTCTCGCTTGGACTTGCACCACGAACAAGGTTTGGGGGACTTACTCCAAGGGAGCAGTGCATGCCCAACCTGTCCGTCAACCCATAGCAGTGGCCATGGGGCATAGAAGAACAACAATAGGGAGTTACACTGCGCAATGGTTACTTTCACGTCACAAACGACGCAATACCGGTGAACTGACCACCTTCAATACGCAGACTCAGTTTCAATTTGAAGAAAGTGTATGGGCTAAGGCATGGGAGATTGTTGAGTCTTGTATGCACGAATGACAAGCAACAGACACCACCCACGAGAACAATCTTTGCCCCATCGACCGACTGTCCTCATTCCCGGTTGCTCAGCACTAGAAAAGACACTCCTCCCTCTCTCCTCGACTACAAGCAGATGCGTACGACGTAGAGAACGCGGACAACAACATCGACGGGAGTGTGATGTCGTTCGTTACACGAAGCAAATCCAATGGACGTTCCTTGGACCACGCTATGAACCGTCCATGTCCATGGTTATGCCACGTCAACAGAGAACAAAGTCCATCTACCTGACCTCATTATGACCAGTATGCTCCGTCACGAATACTTGCTTTCTCCACACGAATCATTTTGACGCATACAAGAAGAAACGGAACTTCAGGTATATGTTTCAGATCGACGGTCCGGAAAGACTGCTCGGCCCATGTATCGGCGGTAGCCATCGATCGCAAACTTCAATCGACGGCCAACAATACGAGTAATCGACGATCGTCGGCGGCCGTGGATTAGCGACAGACGAAACGGGAAAATTTTTGTCGCCGCCTCCGAGGGGGAAGGAGTCCAAGCATAATTTGTTTTAGGTCCTCATTCACCCTGTCGACAATAGGATTCAGAAGCGGTGCACTTTTTAGTTTATTGTAATATTATTGACAGGCACAAACGTTGCAGCGTGGCCATCGAAATCTTCCTATCATAGTTTTGGCGACGTGCTACTAGTTTACCCCCTATCGACATCGTTGCAAGTCCTGCGATCTTACGTGGATGGTTTCGATTGGGTTATTTGTCCGCAGCAGTGCACGTCAGACGACATCTGACGTGTCTACATGCACTACGGCGGAGAGACAGGAAATCTTGTGTCGTGTACGCACGAATCACCCATGATTCGTACATGGCGTCCATTGACCGACTGCGTAGATAACGGGGCTTACTGCTACGGTGTGGTACACTAAAGGGTTGTCAAGTCGTTCATTACCACATGCTTATCTTCGCAAGTGGGGCACGAAGTTCATTACGTTGAGCAACTCTGGAGATACTCCTCTCGAATGATGTCATTCCGTTGGCTACGGCATGGAGGTACGCTCAGATATGGATGCAACCACAAGTTCCTGACGACGAGGAAACACGTCAAGAGGTCGACGAACGCACGCCACGTCACCTGAGGATTATGCATGCACTGCCGAGTCGACTTCCTTTCGAGACAAGGCTGCAGTATGTTGTCCATACTTCGGGAAGTAGGACTCGCATCGTCAGGTTAAACCTACAAACCTCGGATCGTTTTAGCATTTGCATGGTTGCTATCGAGTGCAACATTTATGCATGATCCGCCACGTCAACGCGTGAGGTTGCGCAGGTCAGCAAGGTGTGACGTGTCGGGATTGCTAAATATACCGAAACAGTGTCATAATCCTGAAACTGACCACATTACACACAGTATGTTCCTTCACATATTCATTCTTTCTCCGCCCGAATGTTGTTGACGCGGACGACGTGGAATGGATCTTCCGCTATATATCTCAGATCGACGGTCAGGCAGGATCATTGGGCACCGACATCGGCGGAAACCATCGATCGACATCCTCAATCGACGGTGA
>SZWC01012352.1:25225-55888 GCA_023375785.1 Penium margaritaceum | reverse complement strand
CGCCACAAACACCAGGTGCGGGCAGGGCAAGAATCAGTGTCGGTGCAGGTGACGGAACCCGGCCGCGGATACGAGCGCTGGATCTTCGGGCCTCAATAAGAGGGGCATGAGCAGTGGCAGGGGCAGGGACAGGGGCAGGGGCAGGCGCAGGGGCAGGGGCAGGGGCAGGGGCGGGGGCGGGGGCAGGGGCAGGGGCAGGGGTAGGGGCAGGGGCAGGGGCAGGGGCAGAAGCAGACATGCGCCTGTGCACGGCGGCAGCCCATCGCAACAGCAGGGGTGCCAGCCGCCTCTCACGGTCCGTGTACACACGAGCAGGGCCAGGAGAAGGAACAAGTGCGGGAGAAGCAGGAGCAGGGGCAGGGGCAGAGCCAGGAGCGTGGGCAAGTGGAAGAGCAGGAGCAGGGGGAGCAGGGGGTGCCGCTCGAAGAACCTCGCCAGCCTCGTCGGGAAGGCTACCAGGGATACCAGCGGAACCAGGGGCATGGGTTGGGTTCTCATCAGCAGTCACAGAAGGTGGCATCGGCCCGTCCATGAGAACAGGGAATCCGGTCACTGACGCTCTCGCTGCAAAACGGGCAAACAGTGCTATTCGTCTGTGAGAAGGAAAGAAGGACGCCAGCTGCCAGACCGTTCGGGGATGCAAGTGGCTAACTCGGGGTAGGGGGCGGTGATGTACATGTTATCCATACATACCGCAGGTGCCGGATCGTGCGTGGATACGAGAGCAACCGCGCGATGTGGGAGAGACGCGTCGACCAGCGCCGCAGCGAGGGTCACGAGAGCAAGTACAGCAAGAACGCAGAGTTGGCTCTTCATCGTCTCAACCACAGGCACGCAGAGACTGCATGGAAACACTACCGTGTGCAGCGTGAAAAGACCGAACACAAGCGGGTTTACCCTCGTCGCTGGCCGGGGCCCGCGAGGTGGGCACCGCGGTCCGCCCTTAGGGTTTCATCAGTCGCTTCCGCGGGGCGTCTTGTTTGTCAACGTGATGCATATATCATCGTGGTTCACCGGCCTAGGCGTCTACGTTCATTACAAAACGTATCAATCCACGTTGGTGTGCGCGTAAGTGGTTTCCGTAGAAATGTATTTCACGCAGAGCGGGTATCAGTGTTGTAATTTGGTGTGCCTGTCGGAGAGGTTTCCGTTAACAAGATGTAGCACTTTGTGCCGGAAGTACCAGCTTTAGTCATGCGCCACGTTTACTACCGCGTACATGAACTGCATGTGTCATACATTTGTACTTACACCATTCAGAGATTATCCCCCGTGCGACAAACAGGAACGGTGCCCACAGCCGTGCTATTTACCACGTTAATTTTGTTCCCTGTTCGTTAACCAGATAACCATGTAGCCAAATCCCGGCCGGGTATGGATACAGGCGAGCATCCATCCGAGCAAATTTCTATATGTATAATGAAAACATCTATATGTACATCTATATCTATATGTACATCTATAACTACATCTATACCTACATGTATATCTATATGTACATCCACAACTATATCCATATAAATATGTACAGGTATATGTACATGTATATCTATATCTATATCTATATCTATACGTATATCTATATGTATACATATGGATATTTCTCTATCTGTATCTATATCTATATCTATATCTATATTATATCTATATGTACATGTATATGTATATCGATAGCTATAACTATATCTATATCTATATCTATATCTACATCTATATGTATGTCTATATGTATATGTACATGTTTATCCATACCTACAGCTATATGTACATGTACATCCATATGTACACCTATAACTATATGCATGTCTACATGTAGAACTATATCTATATCTATATTTACAAAAATATGTACATGTATATCTATATCTATATCTATAACTGTATCTATATCTATATCTATATGTATATCAATATGTATAACTGTATCTATATCTATATCTATATGTACATGTTTAACTACATCTATATGTACATCTTTATCTATATCTATATATATATATATATCGATATGTACATGTATATCAATATCTATAACTAGTATCGATATATCGATATCTATATCTATATGTATATGTATATCTATATGTATATGTATATGTATACATATGGATATTTCTCTATCTATATCTATGTCTATATTTATATCTATATGAACATGTATATGTATACCGATATATATATATATCTATATCTATATGTACATCTATATGTATCACTATATCTATATGTACATGTGTATCCGTAACTATATCTATATCTATATGTACATCCATATCTACATGTATAACTATATGTATGTCTACATGTACAACTATATCTATATCTATATGTACAAAAATTTGTACATGTATATCTTTATCTATATCTATATCTATATCTATATCAATATCTACATGTATACATATGTTTATATTTATTTCTATATCTATATCCATATCTATATGTATATGTATATCAATATCTATAACTATATCCATATCTATATCGACATGTATAACTATATCTATATGTACATCTTTATCTATCTCTATATCCCAATCTATATCTATGATCCGCTCCAGTATCACAATCGCGTGCCGTGAATTTCTGCGCGTAGCGTTCTCCGTGCCCTCCGTCTCGGTACGTTCGCCTCCTCAATATTCCCACCGGTGCCCCCGTGACGCCCCGCGGAACTGCATTTTCGCGCCGCTGCCCCACCACCCCTCTCGCCCCCAGCACTCCAGCTTGCACCGCGGTCCGCTCCGGTATCACAATCGCGTGCCGTCAATTTCTGCGCATAGCGTTCTACGTGCCCTCTGTCCCGGTGTGTTTGCCTCCTCAATATTCCCACCGGTGCCCCCGTGACGCCCCGCGGAACTACATTTTCACACCGCTGTCCCACCACCCCCCTCGCCCCCACCACTCCAGCTTGCGTCGCGGTCCGCTCCGGTATCACAATCGCGTGCCGTAAATTTCTGCGCGTAGCGTTCTCCGTGCCCTCCGTCCCGGTACGTTCGCCTCCTCAATATTCCCACCGGTGCCTCTGTGACGCCCCGCGGAACTGCATTTTTGCGCCGCTTCCCCACCACCCCCCTCGCCCCCACCGCTCCAGCTTGCGTCGCGGTCCGCTCCGGTATCACAATCGTGTGCCGTGAATTTCTGCGCGTAGCGTTCTCCGTGCCCTCCGTCCCGGTACGTTCGCCTCCTCAATATTCCCACCGGTGCCCCCGTGACGCCCCGCGGAACTGCATTTTCAGGCCGCTGCCCCACCACCCCCCTCACCCCCACCGCTCCAGCTTGCGTCGCGGTCCGCTCCGGTATCACAATCGTGTGCCGTGAATTTCTGCGCGTAGCGTTCTCCGTGCCCTCCGTCCCGGTACGTTCGCCTCCTGAATATTCCCACCGGTGCCTCCGTGACGCCCCGCGGAACTGCATTTTTGCACCGCTTCCCCACCACCCCCCTCGCCCCCACCGCTCCAGCTTGCGTCGCGGTCCGCTCCGGTATCACAATCGCTTGCCGTGAATTTATGTGCGTAGCGTTCTCCGTGCCCTCCGTCCCGGTACGTTCGCCTCCTGAATATTCCCACCGGTGCCTCCGTGACGCCCCGCGGAACTGCATTTTCGCGCCGCTTCCCCACCACCCTCCTCGCCCCCACCGCTCCAGCTTGCGTCGCGGTCCGCTCCGGTATCACAATCGCGTGCCGTGAATTTCTGCGCGTAGCGTTCTCCGTGCCCTCCGTGCCGGTACGTTCGCCTCCTCAATATTCCCACCGGTGCCCCCGTGACGCCCCGCGGAACTGCATTTTCACGTCGCTGCCCCACCACCCCCCTCGCCCCCACCGCTCTAGCTTGTGTCGCGGTCCGCTCCGGTATCACAATCGCGTGCCGTGAATTTCTGCGCGTAGAATTCTCCGTGCCCTCCGTCTCGGTACGTTCGCCTCCTCAATATTCCCACCGGTGCCCCCGTGACTCCCCACGGAACTGCATTTTCGCGCCGCTGTCCCACCACCCCCCTCACCCCCACCGCTCCAGCTTGCGTCGCGGTCCGCTCCGGTATCACAATCGCGTGACGTGAATTTTTGCGTGTAGCGTTCTCCGTGCCCTCCGTCCCGGTACATTCGCCTCCTGAATATTCCCACCGGTGGCTCCGTGACGCCCCGCGGAACTGCATTTTCGCGCCGCTTCCCCACCACCCCCCTCGCCCCCACCGCTCCAGCTTGCGTCGCGGTCCGCTCCGGTATCACAATCGCGTGCCGTGAATTTCTGCGCGTAGCGTTCTCCGTGCCCTCCGTCCCGGTATGTTCGCCTCCTCAATATTCCCACCGGTGCCCCCGTGACGCCTCGCGGAACTGCATTTTTGTGCCGCTGCACCACCACCCCCCTCGCCCCCACCGCTCCATCTTGCGCCGTGGTTCGCTCCGGTATCACAATCGCGTGCCATGAATTTATGTGCGTAGCGTTCTCCATGCTCTCCGTCCCGGTGCGTTTGCCCCCTCAATTTTCCCACCGCTGCCCCCGTGACGCCCCGCGAAACTGCATTTTTGCGCCGTTGCCCCACCACCCCCCTCGCCCCCACCGCTCCAGCTCGCGCCGCGATCCGCTCCGGTATCACAATCGCGTGCCGTGAATTTCTGCGCGTAGCGTTCTCCGTGCCCTCCGTCCCGGTGCGTTCGCCTCCTCAATATTCTCACCGGTGCCCCCGTGACACCCCGCAGAACTGCATTTTCGCGTCGTCAATTACAAAATACGTTTTACATTAGCCATTGTGGTAACTACGCGGAGCGTCTCCATACCTCGAACGCGTGCATTACGGGGACACTATTACATTATGGACCACGTTCGTACATCCTCAATATAGTCTCTCGACGTTGTTCACTACGCGGGTAGTCGCAAGTCCGCATGACGTTGTTCACAACGCGATTAGCAACCTCACCATATCGTAGAGAACAGGATTAGTAACTGTTCCTACACGTTGTTCATGACGACGGCAGTTTCAATGTACATGTGCTGTTCGTAACGAGGTAACGAACCATTTCATGACGACGTTCCGCCACAGGGCAGGTTCCATATTTGCTCGGCGTTCTTACAGTATTGCCCATCCTAAAATTTTCGCCAACAAAATGAATGCGGCGGTCATGCAGGGTCAAGTCGTGCGCATGTCAGTATCGTTTGTCGCATCATAATAAATACTACATACCTGACACCCGGCCGCCCTGCCACAGGGCCTTGCCCTGTGGCAGATGTTTTGACTTATACACAGTATAACAATGTCCTAACGAGGACAACATACAAGGTTTCATATTGTCGTCACTCATGCATTGCGAAACAAATCAGTGTTACCGTTATGTTCATTGTACATAAAGAATATTGACCAACATTCGACATTTTTTCCATATCCAAAAGTCTGAAGAACACATTCATACTTCTCTCAAATGTACATGTACCGAAAATAGAAGTTGTCCATCTCGAAAATGAGAACTGAGATAGAATGTTCTCTCATTGTAATATTTTTAAAATGATCCCTGCGGATAGAAACCTGTCCATTTTCGCTCGATATGGCTCGTTCAAATGCGAAGTCCGCCAAATTTCAGACATCAGGTCATAGTTGTACCGAAGTTGATTCACAGGAAGGAGAAATGGTGAAGAAACGCGACCCCGAATGGTTGAATTGACAAGTGACAAAGCTATTCCGCACGAGATTCGGAAGGCTGCGGCTGCACCAAACCGTAGTATCGCGCATGGGAATGCACGCGGACGTGGAACTAGGAAGTGGTGCGAATCTACCTGCGTAGCCAGCTGCGACGTACGACTTCGCCCTCGACATTCAAAACTTCAAGGTTCAAAAAACGAAGTCCTAGGGACAACCAAGGACATGAACAACACGTTCCACCAAAACAAGACACTAAAAAAATACCAGGGCATTTGGAAAAACAGGTCCAAAATTCCAGTGCTGCGATTTATAGTCAAATTTAAGTGTAAAAAAAGTTCGAAAAAATAGGCGAGTATAAGAGACACTGCGATATTCAACTTTAGTATCTCTCCCTTACTTTTACTCCCCCTAAACATCTCCATTTTTCAAGGGAACATCATGCAAAGGTGTATGATTTCTTTGTGAGTGAATAAACTTGAGATCTAAGTTGATGAAAACTACGATTGATCCCACTTTTTGAGCTTATACTTCATTTATGGTGTTAGCAAAATATTAGGACATTCAGTACCGTGGTACACATTTTGGTACCGTGGTAAAAGGTGTGTTTCATATAGTGGTATACCGTATACCGCGGTACTTGTGTAATACCACATTATTCTACCAATACCGTCGGTAACGCGGTACCGGTACCGGTATCGGTATTGAGCTACCAAAAAGCTATGATACCGCGGTATCTGTATCGTGGTACTGTGGTACCGCGGTACTCAATAACGCGGTATTGCAGCCCTGGGTAGCCCCATTTTCACGTGCCGGCATGACATATTAGGCCTTGTTTACGATCCCAATATTTCATTAAAATCTTCTTGATGGGATGTAAAACTATTTTACTTGAAATTTAGTCCTTCGAGACCTGCTTTTGTGGAAACCGGTTGGTGTGCAAAGCTTCATGAAACCCTCAAACCCTGAGTGTACATCGGGGCTTCATTTTAAGTTAATTTTGAGTTCATGAAGGGGGTATGTTATAACTCGTTTTGAATGGGAGTTTTTGCTACTGAGAGGCACATCCCGTTTTCCTTGAAAGAGTTTTCACGGCCAACGGCCAAAAACGGCTTAGTGGATTTAGGCAGCCCCACAACTCTGCATCGTACAGGAATTTGTAAAGAAAAGATAAATTTGCGTGATAATCTTGTTTCCTGCTCTGTCCTTATGTGAGGTGATGCGACGTTGGAAGTGCATTAAATATCGAGCCTAACTACTTCCTGGCCCATCAGAAGCTCAATACTGATTACGTTTCTCGAGTTTATAAAGCCAACCTGAATGGCTAGATGTTCATATGGACGCCTGGGCTATTCTGGCCGTCCACTTTTTCAAAATTTCGCATATGTTTGTTGGTGGTTTATTGGTGGCCAGGTCATTGCCTCGGAAAAGCTTGCCCGTCCGAAAATGGAAGCCCAAGTACAGCGTCCTTGCTCACCTCCTTCTATGTGCACTCGTCCTCGATCTCCTTTGCACTTTCCACCGCTGCGCGATCCCTTACGTGGCACCGGGGCGACGGGAATTCGTCCGCGGTCTGCATCCACATCGGCATGCGACGGAGTCACCCCTTTGCGACGCTTCTCCACTCCTCGGGCCGAGAGCAGAATCCGACGTTTCCTTCCGACATTCGCGCACTCGACAACTCGGCAATTTTTGACTGCTCTTCGTCGCTGCTTCCTTGCTTCTCTGCGTCACTGCCGCAACGGCGGAAGTGTTCACGTCTTGGCCGAGCACCCTGCCTTGCATCTCCTCTTCTTGCCGCGCATCCGCTTCGAGCCGCCCTGGTTTCCCCTGCATCCGCGCTCACAAGGCGAGTACGATGGCACTGGCAATGAGCCCCTGCGCGCAAACGGCAGCAGTGGCAGCCTGCGCGCGCGCTTCTGACACCGCCGTCACGTCTCACTCCAGGACAACCACGGCGGCGGCACCTCCCACGTTCGCGGCACATGCTTTGAGGTGGTCCATGCGCAATCACGCTGGACGAGCAGCAGCGCTTCGCACGCGGATGCAGCCGCAGCATGGATGCGCCGTCAGCAGCAGCAGCAGGAGAGCAGCCCTCAGAGTGGCAGCCAGCGCCCAAGGTTCGGACTTGTCTGCAGTCCTTTTTCTTGACCGTGGCTCGCTTGGTTGTGCACGAGCAAGCGCTTGCTGGCTTGGTTGTTTGCCTGCTTGTTTGCTTGCTTGGTCGGTCGGTCGGTACGTGTGTGGGTTTGTTGGAAGGCCAATGTCGGGTTCATGCAGCATTTTGTGGAGCCCGGTGGAACCATCACCTCCTCAGATTGGCTGCACCTCTGGATCTCCGCGGCAGCTCTTGCGCGCGTCTCTTTCAGGAGTCTCATTGCCTGCGGCCCAGCCGAGATCCTTGTCTTGATTTTGCACCGCGGGCATTTGGCCTCACTCCAGATCGTCGGAAGCGTTTGGCACGTGTGCATTTTCTGCTCCTCGTTGAGCAAAGCCTCCTTGAAGCTCTTGCTGTTTCCACCATCCTCACCTACTTTGCCTGCTTTGAATTCTCTGCCCACACTTCAGTCTCATCCTGCTCATCCCCCACCCCCCCCACCCTCTCCCCTCTGTTTCTGATCCTCTACCTCCTCCACCTTCCCCTTATCCACCCCAACGCTCTCTTTGGCCTCCCTCCCTGTGCCTTCTTTGTCCACCACGGCCATGACGAGAAAGTGACCATGTAGCGGTGACCCATCTGAAAGTCAAATGTCTGCCGTGCCCATCAGAATCTTCCCAAGCACAGCTCTCTTGCCGACTCGTCACATGGAAGGCCGGATCTTCCTCTCGTGGCTTGCACATCTGCTCATCCCTATCAGTGTCCCGTGTCAGCAAGCCTCTCAGCACACCACCTTGCCTGTTCCTGCCACCATCACACCAAAGCGTGCTGCGGCTGCAACAGACTGTCACCGCATCTGTCTTGTCCGGTGTGGATTCTCCTGTTGAGCGATGCACTCGATGCAATGCCAGCGACAGTCAGCATCCCAGCAGTCCTCGAGCCTGAACGGATTGCCACTGCCACCGCGGCTGAGTCAAACCTCCTGCTGAGTGAGCAAAAAGTGTTTAATTGTCAGCGAGTGTTGTGTGGCAACATCGTCATTGCTGACAGCTCCACAGGCAGTGGTGTTGAAAGTGGCGCCGCTGTTGGCAGCATCTCTCGCCTTCTTGGTTCTCTCGTGTTTTTCTACAAGTTGAAACAAATCTGCCTTGGTCTTGCGTCTGGTTACCCCGTCCTCCCCTCTGCCTCCAAAACCTTCCCTCGCCCTTTCACCCTCTCTCCCCCTCCAGTGGTTGTGCCCATCACCTTCACATTGGGGGACACGAGCCTCTCCCTGCCGTTCTCGGTGGAGCTGGCGGAGCAGCTGGACGCGGCCATCGGTGCACTGCTTCAGACCTTCCGGGAGAAGGAGAAGGCCACGAGGCCGCAGCGGTGGGCCAACATGGAGTTCCGCCAGATGATTGGCGGTGAGGTGTTTGTGGAGATCTTCTGCAACCCCAACGCCTACTCCAATGCATTCCAGGCCAAGGCACTCATCACGGTGAAGGACAAGCAGCTGCGGTTCACGTCGGAGGGCCAGTTGAGCGCCATCAAGAACAGTGTGGACGAGTACCTTGCGGCCAACCGCTGATTTCTGTCTACCTTCGAAGTTTTCTTTTCAGTCTGTGATTGCACATCACACGTTGGGTTGCTATCTTCAGACTGTCACTGACTTGCTAAGCAGGGTTTATTCCCCCAAAAACACAGATGAGCAAATAACTTGAGGGATTTGTGGATCGTTCACGAGCTCGTCATTTCTACCCTGCTCCCATAATTTCATAGTTTAGCAGCCTGAAATGTGCAAACACTTCTCAATAAGGAAGAGTCGGACAGGGGTGCAAATCTTTGAGATAGGGTCGGCATTCAGAACTCTGAAATCCTACCTTCACTTGAGGGACTGGCTTAGGCCTTGTGGAGTGCAGTGCAAATTCAGACATTGTGCATCTTTCCGGTTGGCATGGTGCATATGCAGCCAGAGATAGTGAGGTAGGCCTGTGCTGGGTAGGATAGTGAACCCATCCAGTGCATTACTTATCTTATTTAGCTCTCTGGTATGCAGTGGCATACTCAATTACCACCTACATCACCAGGAATATGGTTGTGCAATGAGACAGGTGACACCCTACAGGCAGTGGTCTGGTTTCACTCAATTTACGGTTTTGCAGTGGACATTCCATACTGGGCTCATTGAAAGAACCCACTGCATAGCAGGTGGGAAGAACGCTAGACAAACTCTTGGTGTGCAACTTCTTGGAGTATCTCCCAATGTATTCCTATCGTCAGCACAATGGGCCCTGAAATTCCCCAGTAGGTGGTTGTCAAAAAGCAAGTTTAATCTTGCAATAAGTTTTCACTTCTTTGAAGGTCAGCAAACTTGAATCCACGTTGCAACATGGTCCAGCATTCCACTGAAGGCCGCTACACTCACTGACCCAGCCAGACACAGTGCCTTCCGTCGCCTCTTCCTCTTTCCCTTGCAGTTCACTGCTCGTAACAGCCAGCTGCTGCTCACTCCAAGCTTCAGAAGCGCCAGAACCACACAGGTGAACACCACCAGACTTCCCACCCCGCCCAGGGACAACACCAACAGCGTGCCCACCACAGCACAAGGGTCAGGAGGCCGACATGGACCACCACCCCCAAGGCCAGAACTGCTGCTCCACCTTGCCCCCATCGATCCTGAAACCCATCCTCCCTCTCTCCCTCCACCAGCCAAAGCCTCGCACCGCAGCTTGAAGGAACCACAACCTCCCAAACTCTGCATGCCACAGCGCACCCGTAGAGGGACACCACGGGCTCCAAGTCTCCCTGCTTCCCTGTACGCCCGAGCCCTCTTTCTCTGTTTAGCGGTAGCGCTTGAGGGAGAGCATGGTGTTCTTCTTCCAGGTTGCGCGCACCGAGGGGCGCACCTTGGTCGAGTTGTGGCCTTTTCGGTGGAGGCCGCGGTGGTGGCGGCCAGCGGAGGTGAGGCCACGCAGCTCACGGTGCTTCATGACAGGGCGGCAGATCCAGTTGATGCGGGCATCATTGCGGATAGCGTTGTGCGCAGGGTCCACCATGATCACCTCAAAGTACTTGTACGCCGAGTCCTGTGATACATGACATCAACGGCATAACAGGGGTGTGAGCATAGAACCATCCCGGCCCAGACCATGCCATGACAGTGCCAGTGCCCCCCCGCCCATGCCTGAGCCTGTGCCATGCCCTAGCAGGACCAGGGACAAGCATCGGCAGCGGTGTGGGCACAAAGCACTGGAACGAGCGGGAAAGGGCAAAATCACAGGCAGAGAGAGGCAAAAGCGCACGCACTGTTGCGGGCAAGGCCATGGACGTGGGCACAAGCACAGCCACGGCAAGGCAAGGGCATGGGCACAGGCACGAGCACAGCCACAGCAAGGCAAGGGCATGGGCACAGGCACGAGCACAGCCACAGCAAGGCAAGGGCATGGGCACAGGCCCAGGCATAGGGGCACAGGCACTGGGCCTGTTACTGAGAATGGAACGGAGCAGGGGCTTGGGCGCAGCAATGCACAGGCACAGGCATGGTCAGGCACAGGCACAGGCATGGGCAGGCACAGGCGCATGCATGAGCACCAGCACCTGCACTGGCACGCACACATCATGGGCATGGGCATGGGCATACATATGGGCACAGACACGGGCACGAACTCAAGACACAGGCACATGCATGGTCATAGGGACAGACACAGCCAAGGGCATTGGCACAAGCACAGGAAAGTTACAGGCACCAAAGCACAGGAAGCCATAGTTGAACGCACAGGCGAAGGCACAGGCACAAGCACAGGCACAGAAACAGGCGACAGCGCAGGCACAAGCACTCGTGCAGGGTCCAACGCGCACCTGGTTGACCCAGTATGAGTTGAGCACGCGCAGACCAGGCAGCTTGCGGCCAGCACGCTCCTCAGCAACAGAGCGGATGTTGCGCTGGAACTTGAGCTGCGTGATACCCTGGCTCTTGGGCTTGCCGTACACGATACCCTTGGAAACAGGCTTCTTGCGGCCACCGCGGCGCACACGCACGCGGTAGACCACGAAACCCTGCAGTGAAGGCGTGTCACGGTGAGAGAAGCAGCACCTAACGGAAGTTGGGACAGAGCACACTTGACACACATTTGAGGTTGATCCACAGCAGAAAAGCACCTTCATCTTTGCACAGGGAAAATCTTCAGCAGAGAACAGAAGTGGACACACAAATCCAAAACCGGGCCCTAGAGGAACCAAAAGATTTCAAGAAACATACATCACTTGCTGAGCCGGCATGTTCTGTCCCACCATACACAGCTTACCGAGTTCCAGCACAGTCCCACAATTCAAGTGGCAATTCCAGGACAGGAGCTTTGAAGGATCTGCCTCAAAGCGAAGTGCGCAAAAAGAAGAGACAAAGCCATGCAGTGTGTATGTCAGTAGATGGTGACACACCTGCTTGGCGCGGTAGCCAAGGCGGCGGGCCTTGTCGGGGCGGGTGGGGCGAGTGACGCGCACAATGCTGGGCAGCTGGCGGTACTCCCAGCAGCGAACACGCAGCAGAAAACGCAGCACGTCGGACTGCTTGCGCCTCCACAGCTCCTCCACGTACTTGTATGCACCTGCAGCGACAGCATGATGAGTGAGAAAAGAGGATGGGTTGAATGAGACAGACAAGATGGAAAGGATACAGCAGACGGAACACAGGAATGGAGAGAAAGATCAAGGCAAGGAGAAAATGAGGAAGCGAGGGGAAAGAGAACTAGGGAGGCAAGGGATCAAAAAGAGGAGAGGAAAAAAGGCATGAGGGAGGAAGCAAAGGTGAGAGAGAAGAAGAGAGTGGGAAGGGAGGAAAGGAAGTGGAGGGAGGGAGAAAAGGAAAGTAAGAGGGAGAAAAGGAAAGGAAAAGGAAAGGGAGGTGATGCAAGAGGGAGGGAGGGAGGGCAATGAGGGACGGAGGGAAAGTGCACGTCGGACCGGAGGGCTGTATTGAATCAGGGGGGAGGGTGAAAAGCATTCTAGGAAGGGAACACGGAAATGAGAAGAGAAATGGTGAAGGACGGCAAGAGAGGAGGGAAATGCGGAGGGAGAGGGAGGGGAGGGTATAGAGGGAGGGAGGGAGAGAGAGAGAGAGAGAGAGAGAGAGAGAGAGAGAGAGAGAGAGAGAGAGAGAGAGAGAGAGAGAGAGAGAGAGAGAGAGAGAGAGAGAGAGAGAGAGAGAGAGAGAGAGAGAGAGAGAGAGAGAGAGAGAGAGAGAGAGAGAGAGAGAGAGAGAGAGAGAGAGAGAGAGAGAGAGAGAGAGAGAGAGAGAGAGAGAGAGAGAGAGAGAGAGAGAGAGAGAGAGAGAGAGAGAGAGAGAGAGAGAGAGAGAGAGAGAGAGAGAGAGAGAGAGAGAGAGAGAGAGAGAGAGAGAGAGAGAGAGAGAGAGAGAGAGAGAGAGAGAGAGAGAGAGAGAGAGAGAGAGAGAGAGAGAGAGAGAGAGAGAGAGAGAGAGAGAGAGAGAGAGAGAGAGAGAGAGAGAGAGAGAGAGAGAGAGAGAGAGAGAGAGAGAGAGAGAGAGAGAGAGAGAGAGAGAGAGAGAGAGAGAGAGAGAGAGAGAGAGAGAGAGAGAGAGAGAGAGAGAGAGAGAGAGAGAGAGAGAGAGAGAGAGAGAGAGAGAGAGAGAGAGAGAGAGAGAGAGAGAGAGAGAGAGAGAGAGAGAGAGAGAGAGAGAGAGAGAGAGAGAGAGAGAGAGAGAGAGAGAGAGAGAGAGAGAGAGAGAGAGAGAGAGAGAGAGAGAGAGAGAGAGAGAGAGAGAGAGAGAGAGAGAGAGAGAGAGAGAGAGAGAGAGAGAGAGAGAGAGAGAGAGAGAGAGAGAGAGAGAGAGAGAGAGAGAGAGAGAGAGAGAGAGAGAGAGAGAGAGAGAGAGAGAGAGAGAGAGAGAGAGAGAGAGAGAGAGAGAGAGAGAGAGAGAGAGAGAGAGAGAGAGAGAGAGAGAGAGAGAGAGAGAGAGAGAGAGAGAGAGAGAGAGAGAGAGAGAGAGAGAGAGAGAGAGAGAGAGAGAGAGAGAGAGAGAGAGAGAGAGAGAGAGAGAGAGAGAGAGAGAGAGAGAGAGAGAGAGAGAGAGAGAGAGAGAGAGAGAGAGAGAGAGAGAGAGAGAGAGAGAGAGAGAGAGAGAGAGAGAGAGAGAGAGAGAGAGAGAGAGAGAGAGAGAGAGAGAGAGAGAGAGAGAGAGAGAGAGAGAGAGAGAGAGAGAGAGAGAGAGAGAGAGAGAGAGAGAGAGAGAGAGAGAGAGAGAGAGAGAGAGAGAGAGAGAGAGAGAGAGAGAGAGAGAGAGAGAGAGAGAGAGAGAGAGAGAGAGAGAGAGAGAGAGAGAGAGAGAGAGAGAGAGAGAGAGAGAGAGAGAGAGAGAGAGAGAGAGAGAGAGAGAGAGAGAGAGAGAGAGAGAGAGAGAGAGAGAGAGAGAGAGAGAGAGAGAGAGAGAGAGAGAGAGAGAGAGAGAGAGAGAGAGAGAGAGAGAGAGAGAGAGAGAGAGAGAGAGAGAGAGAGAGAGAGAGAGAGAGAGAGAGAGAGAGAGAGAGAGAGAGAGAGAGAGAGAGAGAGAGAGAGAGAGAGAGAGAGAGAGAGAGAGAGAGAGAGAGAGAGAGAGAGAGAGAGAGAGAGAGAGAGAGAGAGAGAGAGAGAGAGAGAGAGAGAGAGAGAGAGAGAGAGAGAGAGAGAGAGAGAGAGAGAGAGAGAGAGAGAGAGAGAGAGAGAGAGAGAGAGAGAAAGGGAGAGAGGGGGGGAGAGAGGACGGGGCGCTGAGGATGGGACTCCTTCAGGAAAGAAGACACTGTGCACCACGCTGTCCCTCACGTCCAGAGGATGAATCCCAGCTCTGTGGCCGACGTACCAAGCAACTACGCAGCGATGCCTAGTAAGTCGGCCGCAGAGCTTACATGCCCGATGCCGAGCACGCGAGCAGAGAATGTACTGGACGGCTTTTGGTCACCTGCCTGCTTGCTATGTTATGGCTTCGGCACAGCAGCAACCAATGATCGTATCTTGCAGAGCTAAGGGGAACGGGGGAGAGGGCGGAGGGCAGGAGGGGGAGGGGGGGGATAACGAAGTGCACATCCCCCCCCCCCCGCACCCTTCGCATTTCCTGTCATGACCTCTGGTTCTGCGGCGGGGCGTAAGAAGCTACGAGCCAAGCAACTCCCAAGCTCACAAGATCCCATCCGACAAAGGATAGGGCAAACTATCGCCAGAGTCCAGCGCCCTTAAGTTCAACCAATGCCATTTCACACGAATGGCACTGACCCGCAGTGGCCAACATCCACCAGCGGCCGTCTGTGCTGGCGGAAGCCATCCATTTCGCAGCAGTTGTGCACCATCTGTCCGATCAAAGAGGCTGTCACCCTCCCACCGCTGCTGCAGGGGATTCGGCACGGGCGGCATCACAAGCTGCCCGGTATTGTGGGCATCCAGGCTATCACCGGACGCTTCTAAGTCATGCAGAGGTGCGAAGAGGCAAGGCAGCGGGCGAAGCAAGTGGGAGTCCTTCTCGCCACAACGGGCCACTCTCAGAGGCTCGACTTGGCACTTCTCACAAAAAAAAAAAACATGCTCCGCAGGCGGGGTCCAAACCAGCTCTACAGCGTGACAAACCACCTCAAAGAACGGTGCGCAAAGCACCACACCACATTCTCGCCGCTGTCCCCTCGGCTCAGACCCAACCATGCACACGTCTCCCGCACAATTGAATGTCAAGCACGCACCCATGGCTGCACCGGGGACGGCGCTGGTCCTGCAGCTGCTGCTGTTGGGGTCGACCAAACCGAACTCTCTCTCTCTCGGATCCCTAGAGCGTCAGTCCCTTCGACTTCACCACACCACGGTCGATGCTGGCGAAAGAGGAATTGTGTGAAGGGGCTGGCCCGGGGACATGAAGGGATCCGGCCAACCGACAGGCCCTCGGAATAAAGAAATGTTTATTTTGTCTCAGATCCTCCGAGCTGGGATGCGTCGCTACTGGTCCGCGAACGCGCGGCAAGGCACGAGCTGATACTTTGCTGGGTGAGTCGTCCGAATTTTGAGGTCCACAGGCCGATAATTTGCGACCTCTCTTGAGTCAAACCCTGGGAAACATGCCGTCACAGAAGTCATCAACGATTGCGAGATGCCGTACGTGCGTGGGATCCCACCCGGACCGTACGCTCACAATGGTGGGATGAAACGAGAACTCTAGTGCCTGAAGACAATCTGCGTTCAAAACGTTTTTAGAAAAGAAGGGAGACTCCCCCGTACTGGTTACATTGGGCATTGGTGTTCCCAACTCTTGGAATAATAAACATCGAGAAACTAAAAACTGAATGGAACATAAGGTAATCAAAAAATGGTTGATATAAAAATCATTATTTACGAAGATTCAGATCAATGTATGTACTCATCAATGTATTGTGTTTGATATGAGTTTGTGGGTATCGTTCGATGAACATAGCACCTTATATCCTACAAAAAACATTTTAAAGCAGAATATTTATCCATTAATATAATTTTTTAATTTTATTAGCATGAAACCTCATGCAGTGTTGTGCAATGTTGCAAGGAAAGCAACTATGGCCCAAACTATGCTTCATTGCACCTTTCACGCAACCAAATCAATCTTTTTAAGGCGAAAAAAATGAATTATGCGAATCTTCAGGCACGCGTTGCAACCCACGTTTCATACATGGCAATTCATTTGAAAAGAAACAAAACTAAATTGCCTTGGTGCAATGTTACCTCCTTCCCTCTACATTACAATGAAAACAAACGCACTAAATAAGCTGCTTCATCCCACCCAAAATTTTCAAACCATATAATAACCAATAATTCCCATCTTTGAAGTCTTTGAATTTCCTTCTCGAGTGGGGCATAACTTGTGCTGATTTACATCCATCTCATAAAACGCATGCACGTGTTCACATGCATGAAAATAAAGGTTTTGAAAATTGGTATTGCAATCGTTGGGTGACAATGTCGAATAGCTTACAAAAGAGTGTTCATGTGAAGCGAGCCTTGTATGTAACACGACCTAGTCGTGTTACAAGACAGGTATCTACCCCTTAGGGAGAACCAGCCATGACATATTGATTGGGAACTATGCACCCAATCAGGTAACTTGAGTGAGGCGGGTACTATCCCAATATTAATATCTGCCACGTCGTGCATTCCCCTTTCACTGATAGTTTTTACTATTTAGCTGTAGTAGAAGAGGATGGACCGTCCAGGTCCATCCCATGACATCAACAGAGCACGAAGTCATCCTACAATATCCTTGTCAATAGCCTTGGAGGTGCTAGCTGTGTGTCTGGAGAACATGAGAGAGAGTGGGGAGACCTCTTCGGTGTAGACACCATGGATGTGAAGCCAGCACTTAGGCAAAAGGGTGGAAAGCCCATATACCCCTGGTTTCGGACAATGAGCCCCATCCGTCCCTACGTCGGAACGATAAGCCCCATCCGCCCCTAAGTCAGAACGATAAGCCCCATCCGCCCCTGCGTCGGAACGATAAGCCTCATCCGCCCCTTCGACACGAACGTGAGTTTGCAGGCATAGAAAATCAACAATATGCCCCTCGCTTGTCAAAAGATAACATGTTGACGTCGCATGGATGCGGCATCGACATGCTGACGTGACCTTTTTGACACAATCATCACAATCTCCTTAATAGAAAGGTTTGTCATTTTTAATGAGTGGTTTGTAGGGATTTTGCATGGGGGGTCTGAGACTCCCCATGCGTTGAAAGGGAATCTGCTAGGCCCGGCTACCGCGGAGCCCAGCAGGTGCCCGCGCTAAAATAAACTCTAAAACCCGGGTGTTATTAGGGGGTGGATTTGTCTATAGTTTGTATATTAAACGAGGGTATAAAGTTGAACAAAATGTAAAAGAAAACAATAAGGGGCTTTTGACTCCCCACTAATGGAGCGGGGATTCCTACGGACGCCCGTCAGCCGGAATCTCCGGCGAAGTCCCCCCCCCACTCCCCTCGCCTCACGGCAGCCCACCGGCCGCCCATTCCATCGCGGCCCTCAATTGCGAGGGCCTCGATCGGCGGGCGAGTGGGTGGGCAGGAGGGCTGCGAGAGGCGGGTGGGTGGGGAGGGGTGCAACAGTTGACGAAGTGCCGACCGACGGACGTCGGCCAGCAATCTCCCCCTCCCCCCCATCCCTCGATGCTATCGCGGCCCTCCATTGCGACGTCCGCGACGTAGGGCCGCATTCTTGCACGGCATGACCAATTTCGCCATGCTTAAGCAGCAACATGCGTCGTTGTTTGAGCTTGGTGAAAACGGGAGGGGGAGGGGGGTGGTTAGGGCTTATTGTTGCTGTTGAAGTTTCGTTGGCCACTCACAACTCTGTGCCCTCTTGCCTCTCACACTATGCACACACTCTGTACAGAGTAAATGACAATGGTTCCTCCTGGGGAAGCGTCCACGGTGGCCATCATGGTGGGAGCCGCTGACGCCATCAAGCTGCTTCTGCTGCTGGACCCAGGAGCACCCTTTGGCACAGCCAAGACCATTGCATGAATCTTTCTGATTTCTATATGACTCTCAGTGATGCGGTAGATGCTTGGGCTCGTACACTCTTACTGCCGTGCCCTGCTTCATATTGCCTTGCCTTGCATGTGGAGGGGGAGTTGCATATTTCCCGGGTGCTGATCCTCAGGGGGCCACCGTGCCGGTTCTGACAGTGCACCGGTGAGAAGCCGCCACCGGTTAATTCCGAGTGGTCGGGCTCGACCCCCGGGTGGCGGCACTCATCCACTCGAGCTCGTCGCTCGTGGTGGGTGAGCACTCACCGGTTCTAGGTTCGCTCGCTCCCCCTCCTCTCACTTGTCTTGGTGAAGTGTGTAAAGTTTTTCTAAGGCAAAAGCTTACCGCATCCAGGGCGCTTCTCATGCGTTGCCGTCACCCGCCTCATGCATCACAAGCTAGTAAAGTGTCACGCTAGTAACTACTGGTATCAGAGCAGCGTGGATCCACTCCCGCCGCTCGTCGATCCTGGACCCTCGAATCTTCGCGTGGCCCACAGTTCTCGTGAGTCCGGCCGGTTCTCCCACCAGCCATCTCACTGGTCCGCAGCACATCTGGGTGCTGCTGCCTCTCCGCTTCTTTTCTTCCTTCTTCACACCTGGCACCCGTCGCCGCTGGCTGCCTCGAATCTCTGGGGACCCGTGGGTGTCATGTCGTCCCTCCGCGAAAACTGCTCTCGGCGGTTTCTCCTGCGCATCTCCGTCCAGTTCTCAGTTGCATCTGCAACCCCTCAGAGCTCCTCTTCACGGACCCTGTGACCACTCTTGGCCACACTCGACTACCCCGGCAGTCTGTGACTCTCGGGTATCCCCTTTCGGGCCCTCTGCAACCCTAGAGTCCTTCTCCCAGCTCCTCTTGTGCATGCTGAAGCACTCACTACTTCCCTCGGCCATTCTTGGCTGCTACTGCTTACTGTGCGCCTCATCTTACACTGTGCACTGCAGCCGCCTGCTATCTACTCGGCGGATCCTGCCACATCCCTCTCTCTCACCCGCGGCTGCGTCTGCAGCCACACCAGGCACCCTGGATTCTCCGCCCTCTGACGGACCACCTGACGAGGACGTTGACTCCACTTGCACTGCAGCACACCACGCAGAACACGGACGTGAGGACCCTCAAGACTACGACACCCCGCTTTGGGTTCGCATGTTGGATGCCAACCATTGGCGAGACGACGTAGAGAGAGTAGCAGCGGCCCGTGAGGAAGAAATCAACCGCCAAGTCCACACTCCGGACGACTTACCACCATCGCCTCCTCGCCAATCAGCCATGCAACCTCCACCCGGATTTGCACCCTCCACAGCTGCCTCCACCGCCGACTCAACTGCCGGTCCCTCTCCAGCTGCTGTTCCATCTGCTGAGCTACCTTCAGTCCCTGAGATTCCAGGCGTCGTCCCTGTGCTGCAGGTCCACACCGACTCCATCGGCCTCGTAGGAGCCATTCTTGACGCAGCTGCAGAAGCTGCAGCTACTTTTGCTGCCACAGCCCGTGCATGCAGGGCTCCCACTCAGACAGCCGTGGGGCGGGCAGCCGACGCCTACTCGCACGCAGAAGCCTCTCTCACACTGCTTGCCGCTGCCGCTGCAAACATTGCCACACAAGTCACCGCAGCAGCAGCGTCTGTAGCTACTGCTGCATCGTTCGCTGCTGACGCCACTTCGGCCGCCGTAGGCTCCATCCGAGCGTCCACAGCAGCAGCTGTCTTGACACCTACTGGAGCTCCACGTGAGCTCAACTCTCACGTCACCACAGGGGTGCTTGTCGCCTCTGCATCGGCGGCCGTGGCAGGAGCCTCCGTCACTGGTCTTCTGTGCCTGACTGTAGCAGCGGTTGGGTGGGTGGCTGTCCTCTTCTCCTCGGCCGCAGCAGTGGTGGCACCCCTCTTCACTCTGCTGCCTCGTCACTAGCTCGGTGAGATCCTTCTTTTTCTTTAGGCTACTACTTCATGCTCTCTACCTGTGGTATCATCCTCTCTAGCATTTCCTCATCCTCTCGTCATGCCTGGCCCAGAGGATAAGCTAGAGGCTCTTCAGGCCGCCCTTAGTGAAGCACAGGCCGAGCGCCGAAAGGCACAGGATGAGCTTGATCGTGAGCGTGACGCACAACAGGAGTTAGCTGCCACAGTAGCGGCATTGGTCATAGAACGTCTCCGTGCTGTACCAGCGTTTGCTACAGCTCTTACTGCAGACCAATCAGGGTCCACAGACTCATCTGTTCTGCCTGCTGGTGGCGTTGCCAACGCCTCCTCCCCTGCTCTTTCAGCTGGGGGGGCCTCAGTTCGGTCTCTCCCACCAGCACGCCAGAAAGACTTCGAGACGCCACCACCTCAATTCACCACAAAGCTCACCTTCACCTCTTGGGAAACACGCTTCAGTGCGTGGGCCCAAGGTGAGCTTTTGTGGGAGTACTACTCTCCCGCCAAGGCACCTTTTGTGCCGCAGCCGACGGAGGCCGCCCGTGCTGTTCGGGCACTCATCAACGCCGGACCGGAAAGTCTTCTGGACGACATCGGCACGTACAATGCCGACCCTATCCGAGGCACAAGTGCAGATCCAGTCGGTGCCTATGCACTCATCCGCCGCCGCAAGACAGTAACTGGGCATGCTGCCCAAAGCGCTCTCACTGTTCAGTTCAACACACTGCAGATGCGAGCGGAATACTGGGCCCACAGCTTGCGGCTCCTACGCGACCTTGGGAAGGCTGCACCAGGCCCCCTCTCGGCCTGCCTTTCCATTGTTGCTGGCCTCATTCCTGAACTATCTGATCTTTATCTCCATGTGTCTCAGGCTGAGCTTGAGCGCCTTGCATCGTCTCCCGTACCTGCTGATGCCCCACCGGGCATTGGTCCTCTCTTTGACTTCACTGCTGCACGTCTCACCGATTGGTGGAATGCCCTTCAGAACAAACGCATGCATCGTACAGCCATTGCAGCTATCACCACCTCCTCACCATCCTCCTCTACTGCAGCGTCCTCCACCACTTCCTCTTCCCCGGTTGCAGCACACTCCACTCAGGCTTCCAACCGTGGAGGGAGCAGTGGCTCCGGCCCCGGCCGTGGCGGAGGCCGACAAAATAAAGGGCGTGGGGGTGGTCGTGGGGGCAAAGGCTCTGCCACCTTTGTCGCAGACGTTACCTGCTGGAACTGTGGCACGATTGGTCACTCGGCGCCCAAGTGTCCCGCTCCACGTGACGATGCACGACTTGCATCATCCATGCGTGCTCACTGGGCACGCACCGGCGTCACAGCCTCATCAGCCGTAGCTGCCATGACTGTTTCCTCTTCCTCCTCTTCCTCAACCCTGGCTACCACACTCGCTCCTCTCCAGCCGCCACCGCCATCTCCTACCACTTGGAGGTGGGTCCCTCCACCGTCTGGTCCTACCCACTACGGTCCCCCATCCTCACACTATTCGGCCCCTCATTGGGGACGGGACGATGGTCACTACTCCGACCGCTCATCAGACCGCTCCTCTGACCGCTCCTCCGAGTGCTCCGATCGCCGGGACGAGGAGCGCGCCCTCGAGCGACGGCTTGCCGAGCTTCTTCATCTTCGCTCTCAGGGAGGTGAGAGTGTGAGTGGCCGTGTTTCTTTCTGTGAGTCCGACACCACTCTTCGTGGCTCATCCTCTGGGGTTGTTCAGGGGGACCTGCCTGATGATCGTGCATGGATTGAGGATTGGCAGTCATACACGTTACCCTCTCGTCTTGCTCATTGCTCGTTGTCCCCTGCACGTGGTACCGTGGCTGTTTGTTTGGCTCTCCCCTCCACACGTGCTTCCCCTGGCCTATGGATTATTGACTCTGGAGCCACTCATCACATGACCTCCTGTCGTTCTTCCTTTGTGTCTCTTGGGCCAGTTCAGTCTGTCCGTTCTGTACGCACTGGCTCCGGCCAACTTCTTCCTGTCCAAGGTGTTGGTGTTGTTCGTTTTGTTGGGCCTGGTGGCATAGTCTACCTCCCCGACGTTCTGTACGTCCCTGACCTTGAAGTTAGTCTGCTCTCTGTCACCACCCTTGACGACCAGGGCATGGACTTCTCGTCCAGCCGCGGCCTTGCTTCTATCTCACTTCGTTCCTGTGGCCATGTCGTTCTTCGTGGTGTGCGCTGTGATCGTCTTTTTCGTGTGCCGCTCATGTTCTCACCGTCTTCCGCTGCATCTGCATTTGTGCATGTTGCCCCCTCGCTGTCCCAAGCTCATGCTGAACTCCTGCATCGCCGCCTCTGTCACATTCACACTACTGCCATTCAGCGCCTCCTGCGCCTCGAGCCTGCACACGGCCTTGACCCTGCCACCTTCTCTCCGCCCTGTTCTTCCACCTGCCTGGACTGTGCCAGCGGCAAAATGCATCGTTCACCCTTCTCCACGTCTGAGTCCACTACCTCTCATCCCCTTGACCTGGTCCATGCTGATGTCATGGGCCCATTGCCACATGACTTCCTTGGGGGCCTTGGTCGTTACGTCTTGTGTCTCACAGATGACTTTTCTTGCTATCGTTGGGTGTTTGCCCTGCGACACAAAAGTGAGGTCACTGACGTCATTGAATCCTGGCTTCCCCAGGCCGAGCGGGCTTGTCTCCGGGCCTTGCGCGTATTTCGCAGTGACCGTGGTGGTGAGTTCCTTGGTCCTACGCCCCGCTTCCTTGAATCCCGTGGTGTCCGCCTTGAGTCCTCCGCTCCGTACACCCCCCAGCAAAATGGTGTGTCTGAACGCTGGAACCGCACTCTTGCGGATGGGGTTCGCTCCTTGCACTCTGCGTTTGGTCAGTCCCCACTCTTTGCTTTTGAGGCCATGTCCTACATGACTTGGGTCTGGAACCGCGTCCCTCATGGCCCTCTTCCTCTCACTGTCACTCCTTTTGAACGATGGACTGGTCAGCGTGCAGATCTTCGCCTTGCCTGTGTGTGGGGCTGTCTTGCCTCAGTCTGGGTGCCGACTGATCAACGTGACGGCAAACTCTCCCCACGTGGTCGGTTGTGCATCTTCCTTGGTATCTCCCCCTTCTCGAAGGCGTGGCGATTCTGGGATCCTTCCCGTTGTCGCGTCATCGAGTCTCGTGACGCCCTATTCTTTGAACACCTCTTTGAGCGTGACGCATCCCGCTTTGGTGGGTCCCTCTCTCCGTCTGTTCGGGATGGGGGTGGTTCTCTGCCCTCTGGTGGGCCTGGTGGTCTGCCCTCTAGCGGGCCTGCTGGTCTCCCCTCAGTGCGTCCCTCGGACCCCACTGCCTCCTCTTCTCCTAAGCAGAGTACTCCCTTGCCTGGGTCCCCCTCTCCTGTGTCTCCCTCCTCCACTGTCCCGGTGTCCTCTCCCAGTCCAGCCCCTGGCACCCCCACTGCTGCCTCTCCTAACGTTCCCACTACTGCATCTCCAGCAGCATCGTCCTCTACCTTCCCACTTGGTGCCGCCTCATCGCCTGTCCCTGTTGAGCCAGCGCTTGCCTCCTCGCCACCTCGTTCTGCGACTCCCCCTGCCTCTGCGTGTGCTCCGTCCATTCCTCCAGTCTCACCCTACACGCGCGGAGGGCGTCTCAGAGCTCTTCCCTCCCAGACTCAGCCTGTCATGTCCGGTGACCCTGGCCTTCGCGCCCTTGGTCTCACCACCTCGGGCCTGTCCACATCTGCATCTGTCGTTCATCCCAGCACGGCACTTCGCTACTCTCTTATCGAACAAGATTTCCACTCTGCCTTATCGTCCTCTATTGCAGGCTATGTTGCCTCATGCTTTGCTACTGCTGGTCTCTCTCCTCTTCCCCCAGAACCACTGACTGTCCAGGCAGCCCGCACTGCCTCGGACTCCTCGTTGTGGGAGAAGGCCATGAAGGCCGAGCTCGATGCACTGTCTGAGCACGGTGTCTATGAACTCGTTGACCTCCCACCGGGTCGCAAGGCTGTCGCTGCCAAATGGGTGTATCGTCGGGAGCTGAACCCTGACAACACGGTGGAGCGGTACAAGGCTCGTCTTACCGCCAAGGGATTTTCTCAGATTCCTGGTGTTGATTTTGATGAGACCTTCGCTCCCGTCGGTCGATATACCACAGCCAGGGCTCTACTCAGTCTAGTTGCTCAACATGACTGGGAGCTCGAGCAGATGGACGTCAATAATGCTTTCCTGCATGGCAGGTTGGATGAAGAGATCTACATGGTGCAACCACCCGGGTTCTCTGATGGAACCAATCGGGTTTGGCGCTTGAGCAAGGCCCTCTATGGCCTCAAACAGTCGCCACGGTGCTGGAACCAGGAGATCACCGCCACCCTTGAGAAAGGTGGCTACAAACAAAGTGTCGTTGACCCGGCACTGTTCCTTGGTCCCCCCACCAAACCACTTGTAGCCATTCTCATCTACGTGGATGACCTCCTAATTGCCTCTCCTGATGCTGTAGCCGTGAAAGCTGCCAAGTCCTTGCTGCAAGCAGCATACAAAATGAAGGATCTTGGCCCAGCTCGTGTCTTCCTAGGCATGGAGCTGGAACGCGACCGTGCACGTCGCGTATTGCATGTGCATCAGGCTGCGTATATACGCAGCCTGGGGGAGCGCTTCACATCACTCCTCGTCTCTATCCCCACAGCGTCCACGCCCATGACCCCAGCTGGCCAGTCCCTACTCAAGTCACAGGACCTCTCAACCCTGGGGGAGCCGGTTGATGTCACAGACTACCTGCGTGTCATTGGCTCTTTCATGTACCTTGATACTACCACGCGTGCAGATGTGGCCTTTGCCGTGAACTTCTTGTCTCAGTTCTCTCAGTGCCCTCGCGAGCGCCACCTCGAGGCAGCATTGCGAGTGGTGCGGTATGTTCTCTCCACACCCCGTGTTGGACTGTGCTTTCGTGCACAGCCCTCCGTAGTAGTCGACGGCTTCACAGACAGTGACTGGGCGCATGGTTCTGATGCTCGTAGTCGCACGGGGTACGTCTTCCTAGTTGGAGGGACTGCCGTCTCCTGGAAGAGTGGCAAGCAAGGATGTGTGGCACGCAGCACCGCTGAGGCTGAGTATGTAGCGTTGGGTGCAGGCACTTGTGAGGCTGTTTGGTTGTGCCGTCTGTTGCAACACCTACGTGTTCCCATCCGCTGCATCACTCTGCGTTGCGACAACCAAAGCACAAAAGCCATTGCTGAAAACAGCGGCATTCACCACTCACGCACCAAGCACATCAATGTTGAGCACCACTTTGTTCGTGAATGCATTGCCGCCGGCATCGTTCGCGTCACATGGGTGGACACACGGTCACAGAGAGCTGACTTCCTCACTAAGGCCCTCAGTCGCAATGTCTTCAAAAGTGCTGTTGACTCTGTGGGTCTCATCAGTCAGCATGATCCCGGTTGAAATTCAGTGCTGTTGATTCTCCTCATCTCGTGTGGTCATCTCTTGTGATTCTTTCATGTGTGTGTGGGTTGCTTGTCTGCGGGTCATGGGGGAGTGTTGAAGTTTCGTTGGCCACTCACAACTCTGTGCCCTCTTGCCTCTCACACTATGCACACACTCTGTACAGAGTAAATGACAATGGTTCCTCCTGGGGAAGCGTCCACGGTGGCCATCATGGTGGGAGCCGCTGACGCCATCAAGCTGCTTCTGCTGCTGGACCCAGGAGCACCCTTTGGCACAGCCAAGACCATTGCATGAATCTTTCTGATTTCTATATGACTCTCAGTGATGCGGTAGATGCTTGGGCTCGTACACTCTTACTGCCGTGCCCTGCTTCATATTGCCTTGCCTTGCATGTAGAGGGGGAGTTGCATATTTCCCGGGTGCTGATCCTCAGGGGGCCACCGTGCCGGTTCTGACAGTGCACCGGTGAGAAGCCGCCACCGGTTAATTCCGAGTGGTCGGGCTCGACCCCCGGGTGGCGGCACTCATCCACTCGAGCTCGTCGCTCGTGGTGGGTGAGCGCTCACCGGTTCTAGGTTCGCTCGCTCCCCCTCCTCTCACTTGTCTTGGTGAAGTGTGGAAAGTTTTTCTAAGGCAAAAGCTTACCACATCCATGGCGCTTCTCATGCATTGCCGTCACCCGCCTCATGCATCACAAGCTAGTAAAGTGTCACGCTAGTAACTACAGTTGCCGGACAGGGGCGAATGGGGCTTATTGTTCCAACAGAGGGGTATATGAGGCTTATTTCTTCCAACGGAGGGACAAATGAGGCTTAAAATTCTGACGGAGGGGTATATGAGAGCCACGGGTGAAAAACAGGGGGGAATCGGAATTTTCACCGTAGGCAAAAACCAAGACAAGATAGGGAGAGGAAGAGCGAGCGTTTAATAGCCAGTAGGCATGCACCTCACTTGTGTATCATATCAGGCGAGGCCACACCGCCACCTTGGGTCGAGCCTGGCTTCGGGGTTTGAACCGAGGTTGGCTTCTCACCAATGCACGGCCAGTGGCCGACACGGTAGCCCCCTAAGGATCAGCGCCCGGAAAGATATATCAGCTCCTCCAAAACCCACATGAAGTATGAGGCAGACTAGGGCATCCTAGAGTGCCTGAGGTCATGACTCCACATCATCCAAGGACAAAAATCAAGAGAGAGAGGACAAGATGGTGTTAGGCTATCAAAGCGGCTGCCTGAAGAGACAAGAACCAACGACAAGCTCTAGTCTTGAACATGAGATCTCCAAGTGAAGCAATTGTCACTCAATCTCCTATACATGTGTGCGAGTGCATGTGGTATGAGACAAGAGGGCATGCCAAATGTGAAAAGCCATGAACTGGACGAGACATTAACACTCCCTCATGACACGTTGTCGTAAAACTCACATGCATCAGTGCGATATCACACACGAAAATGCATAAGCATGGTGGTGGAAGAGACAGGTCGAAAACACGCACACATCACACGGGATCATGGAGATGTGAAGATCGTTTGCGCGCATGGAACACTTGATGACGTTTCGATGGAGTGCCTTGGTGACAAAGTCATCCCTCTGTGATCGTGTGTCCATCCAAGCGGCTCAAACAATGCTAGCAGCGATGTCCTCACAACCAAAATGATGCTCCACATTGATGTTCTTAGTGCGAGAGTGGTACACGCCAACATTGTTGGTAATAGCCTTAGTGCTTTGATTGTCACACCACAGAGTGATGCAACGAATGGGGATGCGCAGTTGCTGTAACAAGCGTGAGAGCTGGACAACTTTACACATACCTTCACTAAGCGCCACATACTCAGCCTCTGCCTTGCTTCTAGCTACACAACCTTGCTTGTCGCTCTTCTAAGATATGACAGTTCCCCCAATCAGAAATACATAGCCAGTCCTACTCCGTACATCCGTAGTATGTACCCAGTCACTGTTTGTGAACACATCGACAATGACCGAGGATTGTGCTCAACCATATACGCACAGTGGAGCGCACTACACGAAGTGCAGCTTCAAAATGCCGCTCCTTGGGACACTGGGAGAACCGTGAGAGGAAGTTCACAGAGAAGGCAACATGTGCACGAGTGGTGGTGGCAACATACATCAAGGAACCAATGACTCTTAGGTTGTCAGTCACACCCACCATCTCTCCCAACTTAGACAAATTCAGTGATTTCAACAGTGTCTAGCCTGCTGGGGTCATGGGGGTGGAAGCAGAGGGAATGATAGAGAGAAGAGATGCAAAACGCTCCTCCAGGCTGCAGAATTACACAACGTCATGAACATGAAGGGTGAGTTTCAAGCGGTTGCATTCCAACTCCATGCACAAGAAGACACGGGCAGGTGTGAAATCCTTCATTTTGTATGCGGACTGTAAGAGAGCTTTAACGGATTACAAAGCAGCAGAGCTGGTGGTTGCAATCAGCAGGCCATCGACATGGACGAGAATGGCAGCAAGGGGAATGGAGGCAGCACTCAGATTTAGAGCAGGGTTAAGTGTGTTCTTGCGAAAGCCGACTTTTTTTCAATGTGGAGGTTTTTTTTCTTGGTTCCAATAATGGAGGGATTGCTTGAGTCCATGAAGGGCTTTCCAAAGATGAGATACTCTGTTGGCTCCATCGGTGAATACAAGGAGTTAAACCATGTACATTTCCTTGTCAAGTCGGCTATGTAGGAATGTATTAATAACATCCATCTGTTCCAAATCCCAATTATGTCTAGCCACCAAGCTGAGGAGTGCTCTTGAGGTGGTGTATTGACCAATTGGGGCGAATGTCTCATCAAAGTCACTGCCATGGATTTGATAGAATCCTTTGGTAGTGAGTCGAGTATTGTATCAATTTACGGTGCTGCCCGGGTTCATTTTTTTCAGGTAGACCCACTCGGCTAACACCGCCATCCGTCCTTGTGGGAGATCCACCAGTCCATAGATACCATGGTCATCGAGAGCATCGAGCTCTTCTTGCATGCCTGTCTTCCAAAGAGTGGAGTCAGCGGTGTTGCGTGCGTCACAATTTGTTACCAGGGAACATACTTAGTGAGTGTTTAGAGCCATGTGGAACTCCTGCTCAATGAGTTGTATCCAAGGGAGGACAGCTGCACTAGTGAAGACACAGCTGACTCTCACCCAATAGCAACACGAGATGGCTGAGAGCGATGAGCAGACGACCTACGTGTGGCGGCAGTAACTGGTCGCGGTTCTCCACCAGGACATGCGCATGAACTTTGTAGACGGGTTCTACGGGCAATAGGTGAGCTTACAGGCGATTGGAGCATGCGTTGTTCTCGCGGGGGCGCCGTGGCTTGGACGTCGCTCCGCGTAGGTGTGTCGTCTGTGGCTGACAGGCAGTGGGCCTCGGCCTCTTGCTTGTACCAATGTGCAGGGTCAAAGTCTTGCCGGGGTAGTTGCCTGGATCGTGACGACGTACACGCAACCACTCCTCTCTGTCGGCTCTCGCTTTGTAGTATGCGACTTCATCCTCGATCCACCAGCGCTCACGTGCCAAGGTGGGAGAGGTGGGCACAGGCTCAGTGTTCGGCGGTGAAGCCAGGGTGCTTGAGGTCAGTTGCCCCTAGAGGCAACTGAACAGTACTGGAGCTCCTACGATTTCTGTTGCTAGGAGGTCTACTGCTTAGGAGGTCTACTGCTAGGAGGTCTACTACTTCGCTGCTGGAGCATTGTTGAACAGGAATTGAGCTCCTACTCAACAGGCTGGTGGACAGTGCTTGAGCGGGCAAGTGATAGGAGTTGCGGCAGATGCCGCAAAGCCTAGTGTTGACACTTGTGCAACCGTTGTGTAGATCAAGACTTCTACTGTGACTGTGCTAAGGTCTGCTGGAATGTTGACCGAGGTGACAGTGGCAGCAGCAGCTTTGTCACAACGGCAAGGAGGCTACTACAGTGGTGCGAGAGGGTCACAGTTGCCGAATCAGGGCTGAGCTGCCACGAGTGTGTTGATGGGTTGGGCTATAGTGCAGTAGATGAGCTGCTGCCCTGCCCTGCTGATACCACGGTCAGACGAGTGACGTTGCTTCAAGTCCAAGAACAATAGGTTTGGGTTTGGGCTAGCAGGAACAACGTAGACAGGGCCAACTGCCCTCGTGACTGAACAGTCGACGAGGGTGGAGTCACGCTCAGTGTAGCGAGCGTGAGTGCACGCCCACTTGGAATTACGCGCAGAGGCAGCAAGAAGACCACTGCGGACCTCACTACTTGCACGAAGTCGTTGGCATGAAGCTGAATGTGACGAGGGTGACTGGCCTTATGACTCGGCTGCCGACGGGAGCAAGCCTGTGCTTAGTGTGACGGACGTGGGCGCAGTGGCGGCAAAAAGGCCTCGGCAGACGTCACATCACTTGCATCAAACCGACGGAATAGGTCCATGATCTAATGCGGGAGCTATGAGAAGGAGGCGCAAGCCTCCCTTGCTCTGATACCAGTAGGTGGTGATGCTTGCTGGGACAGACAGGTCAGCATGTGCATGGTGGGAGCCATGAGCGAGGCCATGGCACGGAGCAAGCTCTGTTCGAAGTTAGGTAGAATGTAACGTGAAGAAGGAACAAGTGAGTAAGTCACAAGGGAGCGAAGAGATGTGTGCCGGTTGACCAGGCCACCCACGTGAGGCTATCGGCGTGGGGCCCCGACGCCACCCACGGATCGAACCTAACCCTTAAGCGAACGAGCTTCACGTGGTTTTTCACACGCCCGTATACCCCGGATGTGTGGTCCCGAGGGATCAACAACCCGGCATCACTTATCTAACACATGCATAACATAGAAGATACTCCAACCACATCGACCCCGAACGTTATGTGGATGCATGGTCCCCTGTGCTACATGCGCCCCATGTCGTACGACAAGATTACCGAGCATGTTCAAGTTCATCACTACATTAGATCTCTCAACAAATCCAGAGTGGGTGCTGTAATTGCCACTTTGAGCACTTGGCCGAAGACCTAGCACTGTGCGCTCTATGGCGTGTAAATCAGCTTTTCACCTGAGATCTTTGATCCACATCAATTACCTGCCATGGTTGTGTGTGTGTGTGTGTGTGTGTGTGTGTGTGCGTGTGTGTGTGTGTG